>CAUYQG010017256.1:0-30457 GCA_963574415.1 Tarsius wallacei
ATTTTCAAAAGCTTTACAAGAAAATCCACACGATTTGAACTCCTGGTTTTGAGGCTATAGCTCTAATCCGCATGGTGACACGTTTTCGACTTTCCGAGCCGCTGGACTCACACCCGCCCTCCAAGGCCCCGCAGGCTGAGCGCCGGGAAGATCCGCCTCCAGCCAATCCCGAGGGAACTTGCTCTCTAGGGAAGCCTTAGCTGGCTTCGGCCACGACCGAGCGCCCTCAGAACCTGCCGGGAGAAGCTGGAACTTTCTCCGCGTTTCTTTTCAGCGGCGCCCCGCCTCGCTCGGCCTGATCCGCCCGAACCTTCTCCCCGAGTCAGCGCGGGCCACCCGGCTGAGTCAGCCCCGGCCGGCGGGGGCGCGCAGCTCTGGGGCTGCGGCGAAGGCGCGGGAAGGTTCGTGGCGGCGAGGGCGGGAGGCGGCGCAAACGCATAAAAAGCCGACGGAAGCGGAGCCGAGCGCACTCTGGCTGCGAGAAGCCGAGAAGAGAGCAGCATCGCTGGGCGCCCCTCGGCTGCAGAGCAGCACCGACCTCAGCCTCGAGCCTCTGCCTGGGTATCCGATAGGTCCCCAGGAGCGCGTGGAGCTACAGCCATGTCTGCCTCGAGGGACCTGGCGATCGGCATCGACCTTGGCACCACGTACTCGTGCGTGGGTGTGTTCCAGCAGGGCCGGGTGGAGATCCTCGCCAACGACCAGGGCAACCGCACCACGCCCAGCTATGTGGCTTTCACCGACACCGAGCGGCTGGTCGGCGACGCCGCCAAGAGTCAGGCGGCCCTGAACCCGCACAACACGGTGTTCGACGCCAAGCGGCTGATCGGGCGCAAGTTCGCCGACGCGACTGTGCAGTCAGACATGAAGCACTGGCCCTTCCAGGTGGTGAGCGAGGGTGGCAAGCCCAAAGTGCGCGTGTCCTACCGCGGGGAGGACAAGACGTTCTACCCCGAGGAGATCTCGTCCATGGTGCTGAGCAAGATGAAGGAGACGGCAGAGGCATACCTGGGGCAGCCCGTGAGGCACGCTGTGATCACGGTGCCTGCGTACTTCAACGACTCGCAGCGCCAGGCCACCAAGGACGCGGGTGCCATCGCGGGGCTCAACGTGCTGCGGATCATCAACGAGCCCACAGCGGCCGCCATTGCCTATGGGTTGGACCGGCGGGGTGCGGGAGAGCGCAACGTGCTCATTTTTGACCTGGGTGGGGGCACCTTCGACGTGTCGGTCCTCTCTATCGACGCGGGGGTCTTTGAGGTGAAGGCCACTGCTGGAGACACCCATCTGGGTGGAGAGGACTTCGACAACCGCCTGGTGAACCATTTCATGGAGGAGTTCCGGCGGAAGCATGGCAAGGACGTGAGCGGGAACAAGCGAGCCTTGCGCAGGCTGCGCACAGCCTGTGAGCGTGCCAAGCGCACCCTGTCCTCCAGCACTCAGGCGACCCTGGAGATCGACTCCCTGTTCGAGGGCGTGGACTTCTACACGTCCATCACTCGTGCCCGCTTTGAGGAACTGTGCTCAGACCTCTTCCGCAGCACCCTAGAGCCTGTGGAGAAGGCCCTGCGGGATGCCAAGCTGGACAAGGCCCAGATCCATGACGTGGTCCTGGTGGGAGGCTCCACCCGCATACCTAAGGTGCAGAAGCTGCTACAGGACTTCTTCAACGGCAGGGAGCTGAACAAGAGCATCAACCCTGATGAGGCTGTGGCCTACGGGGCTGCAGTGCAGGCGGCGGTGTTGATGGGGGACAAGTGTGAGAAGGTGCAGGATCTTTTGCTGCTGGATGTGGCTCCCTTGTCCCTGGGGCTGGAGACAGCAGGTGGAGTGATGACCACGCTGATTCAGAGGAATGCCACCATCCCCACCAAGCAGACCCAGACCTTCACTACCTACTGTGATAACCAGCCTGGGGTCCTGATCCAGGTGTATGAGGGTGAGAGGGCCATGACCAGGGATAACAACCTGCTGGGGCGCTTTGAACTCAGTGGGATCCCTCCTGCCCCACGTGGAGTCCCCCAGATTGAGGTGACCTTTGATATTGATGCTAATGGCATCTTGAGTGTGATGGCCACTGACAGGAGCACAGGCAAGGCTAACAAGATCACCATCACTAATGACAAGGGCCGACTGAGCAAGGAGGAGGTGGAGAGGATGGTTCGCGAGGCCGAACAGTACAAGGCTGAGGATGAGGCCCAGAGGGACAGGGTGGCTGCCAAGAATTCCCTGGAGGCCCATGTCTTCCATGTGAAGGGATCCTTGCAAGAGGAAAGCCTAAGGGACAAAATTCCCGAAGAAGACAGGCGTAAAGTGCAAGACAAGTGCCAGGAAGTCCTTGCCTGGCTGGAGCACAACCAGTTGGCAGAGAAGGAGGAGTATGAGCATCAGAAGAGGGAGCTGGAGCAAGTCTGTCGCCCCATATTCTCCAGGCTCTATGGGGGGCCTGGTGTCCCTGGGGGCAGCAGTTGTGGGGCTCAAGCCCGCCAGGGGGACCCCAATACCGGGCCTATCATAGAGGAGGTCGATTGAATGGCCACACATGAGGAGTCAGCTGTGATTGTAAGGCTGGACTTGTGGGCCTTCTAGGCTGTCTTCTGTGACCCTGCCCTGCAACTCCAGGGATGAAAGGCTGGGGGTCTTCCTCCCAAAGCTGGAGCTTTCTTCCCAGTGTGTTTGTTATCTGACTTTTTTCCCCCTTTAAATCCTCTTCTCCCACTTCAAACCCAGTCATTAATTTATTAACACTTGTGTGGCACTTTTACATTTCTTTCATCTACGTTTTGTTTATTTTGTTACTTGCACATATGAATTTTGTTATAGTTGAAATATAGTTGTAGATCTTAATAAACTTTTAAAACTCCTTCTTGGTTTTCATTCCAACCAATTAAGTACACAAAGGGGCCAGGCTATCAGAAGCAAAAAGTGTTGGGGCAGGTGCTGAAGGAGGAATGTGAAGACAATTCATAAGGTTGTGTACATGATTTCTATAGGGGAAAAGGATACTATACAAGTTAAGCTCGCTGAGGATGTGAGGATGATTATGATAATAGTGCCAACCATAGGATTGCTGTGAGGGTTCAATTAATTAATACGTATATGAGGCAAAGAAGAATGTTAGGCATATAATATACTATCAAAATATTACCTTATTAATAAAATATTAGTTGAATATCAACTGGTAAAGTGTATGTACCAGGCGCTTGACATATACAATCTAATTAAATCCTCACAGCAACATTATAGGGTATTATTCTCTTTTTGAAGATGAGATTTCTGAGGTTCAAATAAGTTAAACAATGTACTTAAGGTCACATAGCTATTAAGTTGGGGCGAGGGAGGCTGGGGTTAAGAATGTTGTCCTGGTGGGGTGGTGGATCACACACTTTGGGAGACTGAGGCTAGAGGATTGCCTGAGTTCATGGGTTTGAGATCAGACTGGGCAACTTGGCAAGACCTCATCTTTACAATAAATCAAAAAATTAGCCAGGTGTGGTGGCTGCACCTGTGGTTCCAGCTACTTGGAAGACTGAGGTGGAAGGATCGCCTGAGCCCAGTAGGCTGTGGTGGTCGATGAGTATAGCACTGCACTCTAGTCTGGTGACAGTGAGACTCTGACTCAAATTTTAAAAAAAAGAATTTTGTCCTACCTGATTCTAGAGCCTGAGTGTATCACCTCACAATTAGGCCAGAACTCCAACTTATTACCAGACCTTCTTCCAGGTGTTGTGAAATTGGATTTTTTATTCCTTTAGAATGCAATTGGGTGTTGAGCCCAAAGAGAAAAAGTGTACATTATATTGTATATTTATATTATTTACTAAGTGAATATTTATAT
Organism: Tarsius wallacei; assembly: GCA_963574415.1. Classification (NCBI taxonomy): domain Eukaryota; kingdom Metazoa; phylum Chordata; class Mammalia; order Primates; family Tarsiidae; genus Tarsius; species Tarsius wallacei. Next base: position 3,839 of record CAUYQG010017256.1, read on the forward strand.
GTTTTTAGTAGCAAGTGACAGAACCTGAGAAATATCCGTAGGCTCAACTTTACTGCCAGTTAAGTAAATGGCAATCGAGAACAATGATAAACTTGTGTGAGATAGTTCCCAGTCAATCCAATCCATCATATCTATCCTATGAGCAATGGGAGATTTATTTTTATCTCATAAATGAGGGTGAGCTTGGTTAGAGCAATGTTACATTATTTAGTTTAGGGTAATTAAAAACCCACTTGTCCTTGGTTGTCATTTCACATTTTTAACTGCCCTCTTTTCTGCACCTGGCCCAAGCCCTATGTAAGCTGGCTTCAGATTGAGGGTAAGGCAGGCTAGCTAGTTTGGGCAAGGGGGATGCGGGGCAGGGTATGGAGAATTACAGACCCAGAGGTTGAGAAAGAAAAAACTTTCTCTGATTTGTAACTAGTAGGAAACTGACACATGGCATGAAACGAACATGGACATATACACACACACAAAAAAACAGATAAAGGCCAGTACTCTCTACCCTCCAGTATATCTTCCCCTTGGAGAATTCCCATACTCCTCTCGAGTGTGTACTTTTGGTTCAAATTAAAGCTTCTTTTACTTTGTGTGACTGGTCTTTGAATTATTTCCTGAGATGAAATCAAGAGCCTAGCCCTGGTCAGGTCGAAGTTTGCACCTCTTGGTGGTCTGGTGAGAAACAAGGGAAAGGGTATTCCAGAGGCACCTTGATTAAGCAGGCCAGCGCTCCTCAAACTTTAATATACATATGAGTCACCTGGAGATCTTGTGTTTTTTTGTTTTGTTTTGTTTTTGTTTTTGTTTTAGAACTTGTAAAATGCAGATGCAGTTGGCCTCAGGTGGGGCCTGAGATCTGCATTTTTTTTAAAAAGTATAATTTCCATTTTATTTTTTTCCAGGAGATAGTTGTTCTTCAGTCCTTAAGGACTCAGCTCCTTACATGGGCTTTGGTAGATATCGTCAGGCAGGACCCGCAGGTCTAAATCGGGATGGGGGTGTTCGGTTCTTGCAGACTTCACGAGAACGATTCCTGACTATCTTGCTGTGAATGGCACAACTCACAGTAATGCAGCTTCACACATAGCTTGGGAAGCACACAGGTGTCTAAGACACTCGCTTCGGAAATGTCCCTAACAGTTGCGGCCTCTACAATGTTTCGAATGATGAATTTCTTAATAGGCTTATCCTTGGGCATGCATCGTGAGCTGTTCGTGCAGCGGATGGGCTGCACGTGGCCGGCCCTTTTTGGCACGACCACTGTTCCTTCTTTTCTTTGTCATCTTGGAAGCGAGGACTCGGAGGAGGATCTGGCGGCTGGCAGGGCCCTCTTGCATTGCGCCAGGTCTCTATGCTCACAGCGGAAGAATTTTTAGGAGAGGTGCACCAAGAACTGCAACCCACTGTACTCAATTTTTAAGAATTATTCAGCCTTTCTGCTTAAATCTAGGTCGGAAAGGCATTCCTAGGGTTTATTAGTGGAACAAAGTACCCATGGGACTATTTGGTCTGCCGGCTGAAGAAAATTAGAGTAATATGTCTCTTAGCATACATCACGACGCCCCACACCCAAGATTTGCATTTCAAATGAATTCCTGGATTATCTCACGCAATCAACTCTACATCTATTTTACAAGGAAGCATCTATTTTACTAAGGTTCAGAAGGATCAAATGTGTTTCCCAAGGTTGTGTCTAGTAACTGACAGAGAATGCAATTCTGTCTGGCAAACTTTCACTAATCAACCTAAAGATACTTCCGTTTTCTCCCTTATGAACCTTCCACATTCAACTTCCTAAGAGCTCTCCTACTCCTTAATAGGACAACAAAGTTTTTTCCATACCCAACTCTTCCCAAATCAGAATGTGGCTTATTTGTGATCTTTTAGAAACAGGAGTTCTGAAAACAACCAGCTTCATGAGTTTATTTATCCTATTAACCTCCTCCCATTTGACCTGTTGACTTCTTTTCCTGCTTTTTCATGATACAGCAATCCTACTGAATTAGAATTGGTGGTGGTGGTGGTGGGTCTGAGAAGGCGGTGGAAAATTGATGCTTACCAAAGTTTGACATTACTGCTTTAGCGTTAAAAGACTCAGGCTAATTACTGCGTAGCAAATTACGAGTTTCTAGGTTGAGGTTTTTCTCTTGTTCAGTCAAAGGAGATTTTGGTATCTACCTGCCTAAGTGTGCTTGACATATGAAAAGGGCTCAGTACATTGCTGTTGAATAAAAAGGTACTGGGAAATTGGCGTCTAAAGCAAGTAAACAAAAAGTCACGGTTAGGGTTATATCATAGTTTAAGTTGTTCCCTGATTCCAAAGACAAGCCTCCTGCTTATAATACAGGGAAGAATAGATTTAGTTCCATATTTGCAGCAAATCACAAATAATCTTCGCAAATGTAGATACGAAGGGTAAGAAGTAGTATTGATCAATCAATAATTCTCTCTCCAATAATTCACAGTTGCTGGAAGGTTCAGTCGGAGGGGAATTCTCTCTCCAATAATTCACAGTTGCTGGAAAGTTCAGTCGGAGGGGAAAAAGAAGTTGATAAACCTCAGTTGTCAGGAGTGGGATTCGAACCCACGCCTCCAGGGGAGACTGCGACCTGAACGCAGCGCCTTAGACCGCTCGGCCATCCTGACATGCCGCGCTGGACCTTTCCTATTTTCCTATAAATTTAATAAATACTGATGGAACAGGCTGTCAGATCCTATTAAAGTTGTGTCTAGTTCATTTATTGTTTCAAATAAAACTCGAACTTTCTCTGGACCTCTCCACAAAGCAGGAAAAATAAAACTCTCCGACAGTTCTTTCCTATCTTCTGCTCCTCACTATCCTAGCCCTTAAAGCTCCATTTTCCCGGACGCCTCTTCGTACGCTCCTCTCCTCTACAGGGTCTGAGACATGCCAGGGCGGCCCCTGTGCCGGCCGGTCTCCCTCGGATTCTCTGCACCAAATCGCCGTTACTGAATCCGGCACCCAGTGAACCCAGTGCGGAGCCTCGAGGAGCTGAGAGCTGGAAGCGCCGGGACGTGAGGTTCACAGGGATGAAAGAAGGCCGCGGAGGAAAACACCAAAGGAGGAAAACGCCCGGCTCCTCGCCGCCCTCCGGCTCCCGGTTAGGTGGCCTCTGCGTTCACAGTCCCGCACCCTTTGCTGGCAAGGTCGACTAAGGGGAGTCCGTGCTCAACAAACAACGAAGGCTTTATACATCTTGCCTGGGGGTCATAAGTACGAAACACTGCTGAAAGCGTCGGAAAAATCATGGCCTCTTATCTTTTATACATGGAATTGGAAAAGTAGTAAGAAGGGTGGCGTTGGTGGTATAGTGGTGAACATAGCTGCCTTCCAAGCAGTTGACCCGGGTTCGATTCCCGGCCAGCGCATAATCTCTTTTCTCCCCTTCTGAAACTCTTGGGAGATGCAGCCCGTGATTAGTACTTTATGCCTAAACAAAACTAGTTAACTGCAGTCGTACCTCATTTTCTCTTCTCGCTTGTTACTTTTCCCTTAGCCTCTTTCTCTACCTAGGCTTGTTTTGAAGGCATTAGATGCTGGTTTTCTTTCCTTCCTTTCTCTCTTCCTTTTTGAACTTCCAACTCTTGAGTAATCTTTGGGATTATATGGATTCTAGGATCTCTTACTGAATCTCAACCTCGGAAAGGGGGTCTTTATCTTCGAGGTTATACGAGGTTATACGGAAGAACTATGGAGCACTTGAAACTGACGAGTGCGTCAAGGAATTGCATATTCAAATTAAATTAAATCGATACATTAATCGAAATAAAGTAATTAAATAAATGAATAAATAAGTGGAAAAGTTAAAATGAGTACTAAATTCAGCGATTGGAGACTGTTTAGGTGCTTGTGGAACAATTTGGGTGTATATATCTACTTTTTCTACTGTAAATTTAATAAACTCTAAGTACGGACTTTTTTTCTGATAAAAATCTAACGTCCGAGTTGAAATGTGCTGTCTGTAAGTGTAAAATACATACCGTAAGAAAAAAGCTAATTAATTATATTTTTATATTGATCATATGTTGAAATAACATTTTGAGGCAACCCCCTCGAGTTGCTGTGGGAGTTTTTCTGTCCTCTCAATAAATCCTGCTTTCAAAAAAAAAAAAAAAGAATATTTTGAATATATTGTTTGAATAAGATTTATTATTACAATTATTATCTCCTGTTCCTTTTTATTTTTTTAAATGTAGTTATTCAACAATTATAAATTACATGTGGGCTTCGCATTATGTTTCTATTGTAATGTGTCGGTGTGGAGAAAGGAATGTGGTGCAATTTTGACCAACTTTTCGCGGAAGTATACTGATAGCTTAGATATATACACCTTCCTAGGCAGGAATTTCAAAGCATTTCCTGCGGTTGTCCTCGTTAGTATAGTGGTGAGTATCCCCGCCTGTCACGCGGGAGACCGGGGTTCGATTCCCCGACGGGGAGTTCAGTGGCTAGCTGTTTTCCTGCCGTTCCTCATTTAAATAATATTAAGTTTATTCCAAGCGTATGTCTTTCACATGAGAATAGACATGCGCAAGAGTACGAGTGGATGCAGTTACTTTGACCCTGATTCTGCATTAGAGACGTTGAGTGAATAAACTTGCAGCCCTTCCCCCATCCGCCATTGAACGGGCTCGACACTGGAAGAATCATGTTGCATATCCATACCTCCCTGCTGCCCTCTGGAAGGGAATCCTAGGGTCCATGGTTTGCCTGAAATCCTGGACTCAGTAGCTCCACGTTGCCGTCTCCCGCACCGATGACTCCGTAAGCAAGCCCTCCTTCATTTCTCCCGTTTTATACTGCTAGTCAGCAGCTGCCATCCTAAATTCTCAAGTCCACACTCTTCCACTGCCCTGCTGCACCAAGATGAGCAAACTTGTGAAACATCTTCCCTGCAACGGGAGATGGGTATAACCAAGTCAGAAAGAAGCACTGCTCTGACAATCAGGAGCCTTTTTTTTTTTTAATCGAAAGTTTTGGTTTGCAAGTTACTTAACTTCTCTGAGCGCTTAAGATCCTTAATCTGTAAAACGGAGGAGCGTTTCAAACTCCTTTGAGACTCAGCAGCTCTAGAGTCCTTTGAAGTAGCTCCCTTCACTAGGAAGAGTGAAGTTTTTGAAGCCAAATGCACTTTGTTTTTGTTTGTTTTTTTTTGAGTTGGAGTCTCACTCTGTCACTCAGACCGGAGTGCAGTGGCCGCTCCCGGCCTCGACCTGCTGGGCTCCGGCGATCCCTCCGCCTCAGCCTTCCGAGTAGTTACCACGCCTGGCTAATTTTTGATTTATTGTAGAGAGGCAGTCTCGCCAAGTTGCCCAGGCGGGTCTCGAACCCGCGGGCTCAAGTAATCCGCTCACCTCAGCCTCCCAAAGCTCTGGGATTACAGGCTGGGCCACCGAGCCGGCCCAAATGTACTTTGAATGTCAGTTCTTCCACGCTGTTAGCTCTTTGACCTCGGGCCAGTCGTTGACTCTTTCTGAGCCTCATTTCCGTCATCTAGGTGTATATATGTATATATTAAAAAGGTGAGAATTATATCTATTCTAAATGACTGTTTTGAGGGTGGAAGAGTATATCTGTGGAAGCACCTGATATGCTCATTTTTACAAAATATATTATGTCTTCTGTATGGAATATTTACACATAATCCTTGTAAAGAAATATGGAAAATAAGTAAATCACAAACAAATAAAAGGTACCCACCCATATTTCCATCATCTAGGAAACCCCTGTTAATATTTTGCTGTGCGTTCTGCCTCAGCTGGGACTACAGGTGTGAGCCACTGTGACTCTTTTTGTTTGTTTGAATGCAAAGTTGGAGTCAAACTCAGCAGAGTGGTTTTTTGTTTGTTTAATAGACTATTTTTTAGAGCAGTTTTAGGTTCATAACAAAATTGAGAGGAAGATTCAGAGACTTCCCAAATACTTCCTACCCCTACACATGCATAGCCAGGGTTCGATTCCCCGACGGGGAGGCCAATGGCTGTTTTCTTGCCGTTCCTTGTTCCTCATTTAAATAATATTAAGTTTATTCCAAGCGTATGTCTTTAACATGAGAATAGACATGCGCAAGAGTACGAGTGGATCCAGTTACTTTGACCCTGATTCTGCATTAGAGTCGTCTCTCACTGTTAATATACTCCACCAGGGGATATGTCTGTTACCACTGAGGAAACTACATGACACATCATTATCGTCTGAAGACCGTAGTTTACATTACAGTTCACTCTTAATGTCTAATATTTTATAGTTTTGAACAAATGTTTGCAGACCTTTTTTAACCTGCGTGATTTTTTTTACTTAAAAATGTGATGGCTATTTCTACATTCATTAAATATTAAAGCATTACTTTAATAACTTCATTATGTTATACTACATTTGCCCACATCACAATTTCTTTAACAAATCTCCAATTTTTGAACATTTATGTTGTTCTTGGTGTTCTTCTATCTCCTCTTGTGGGGCAGCTCCTAAAATTTGTGCTTGGCCCTTGTTATTTTTTTACTTTATTTTATTTTTTGAGTCAGAGTCTCACTCTGTCACCCAGGCTGGAGTGCAGTGGCAAGCTCACGACCACTGCAGCCTTGACCTGCTGGGCTTAGGAGATCCTTCTGCCTCAGTCTTCCAAGTAGTTGGAACTACAGGCATGCACCATCACACCCGGCTAATTTTTTGTTTTTATTGTAGAGATGAAGTCGCCTCAAGTTGCCTGGGGTCGTCTCGAAACCATGGCCTCAGTCCTCTCGCTTCGGCCTTCCAAAGTGCTGGGATTACAGGCATGAGCCACCATGCCCGGCTTTGCTTGGGCCTATTTTTTTTTTTTTTTTTTACCTTGGTCTCCCTAGAATCTCTGCTCAGTGCAGTCCAGTTTAGGGGTGAGGCAAGATTTTTTTTTTTTTTCCGATAGGGTCTTGTTTTGTTGTCCAGGCTGGAGTGCAGTGGCATGAATCACGGCTGACCGCAGCCTTGACTTCCTGGGTTCAGGTGATCCTTTTGCCCCAGTTTCCTGAATAGCCGGGCCCATAGGTGCACGCCATCATGCCTGGCTAATTTTTTTATATTTTGGAGAGACAGAGTCTCACTATATTGCCTAGGCTGGTCTTGAACTCCTGGGCTCAAGCAATCCATAGTGCTGGGATTATAAGTGTGAGCCACCGCACCTGACCCAGGCAAGGATTTGAGAGAAGATTTATTTGAAGATTTGATTTTCTTCCATGTGGCTCCCTCCTTTCTGAGATTTACTCCTTCAATTTCCACCCACTCTGGCAAAACTAAACTCTGCCCTGATGCATGAGGCCAATATGACTTGTTTTCTTCATGAGTTTATATGTCTTAGACTGACTGGCTAGTGCACATAAAATGAGAATCTTACTCATTGTAGTTCCTTCTTCCAATGCTGGAGCCCTCTATTTTCAGTCTGACTTGACTGCTCTCTAGTGCCTTCAAACAAATTTTTAAAAAAAATTTTGTCCTACATTTATAGTTGTTTTCTGTGGAGTGGTTAGTTACACACAAGCTACTCGACCTTTATGGGAACCAGAATTGCTTTTAATTTTATTCACAGTATTTTTGAAGTTCAGATTCAGATGTTTCTAATTTTTATGCAGTCAAATATTTTTCCTGGTATTCTCTCTCTCTCTCTCTCTCTCTCTCTCTCTCTCTCTCTCAGTTTATAGCATTATCTCTTTAATTCTTTTTGAAATTATTTTGAGATATGGCATGAGATATGTCTATAATTCTATTCTCCTCCCCACCACCTAAAGGATATCTGTTTGATTTATTGAATAACTCATTCCTCGACCACTGACTTAAAAGGACATAATTGTTGGGTAATCACTCAAGCACATTTTGCAAACAAAGCAAAACATAAACTCTGAGACATCCTTGACTCCAGTCCCAGCTTGGATTCACCAGACGTTAATGGTGAAATCAGCAGATAGGCTTCCTTTCTGTTATTGTGAGTGACTGTGAGCTAATGGCTTTGCTCTTTTACTCTGCTGTCATTTGTGCCATTTCCTGCTTATGTTTTTTTATATTCAGCTATATGAGTGATGCCTCATTCTGATTTCCAGGACAGCTGTGACTCCAGACTCACGTTGGGTCATGAGATGTTGGATCATGAACCCAGGAGATTGTAAGTTTTCTCTTGGATATTGTGGATGATTGGGATGGTATAAGGTTTTGTTCTTTTATTCTTTAATTAATAAGCCCTTTCATTCTAGGATAAAGTTTTCTCTATCACCCTGGTTAGATCTCTTCTACAGGAATTTGTGAGAAGGGTGGAGTCCAACAAATGATTTGAAGTCCCTCCTCAGGTTGACTTTTAAGAATAGGCACACGCAGGGCACAGTGGCTCATGCCTGTAATCCCAGTACTTTGGGATGCCAAGGCAAGAGGACTTTGAGACCACCTGGGCACCATGGCGAGACTTTGTCTTTACAGTAAATTAAAAGAAATTAGCCATGAATGGGCGCACGACTGTAGTCCCAGCTACTGAGGAGACTGAGTCAGAAGGATTGTCTGAGCCCAGCAGGTCAAGGCTGTGGTGAGCTGTGATGTGACACTGCACTCCAGCCTGGGCAACAGAGTGAGACTCTGACTCAAACAAACAAAAAAGAATAGACACATGCACATCCTCTTGCCACAGTTTAGCCAACATACTCACACCACTGTTTAGTTCTTCAGAACTTTCAGCTCTTCATTCCCTAATAGTCCCATATTGGGGTGAAGGTGAGAAGATTATTTATTTTAGTTTCAGTTTGGTCATGGTTTCATTTTATTTTTGTTTTTCTGTTTATTGTGGTGGATATGTGGATTGGCTTGCTCACCACACATTCCATCTCCATTCTAGTCTTTTCTGTGCTTTGGAGGCTAGAAAGCTAAACACTGCACTTTCTAGATTCCCCTGCAGCTAGGGTTCTGGCTATGATTTAGGTTTCATCAGTCAGATGTACTTGAGTGAGAGTTTGGAACTGAATTACATGGGAGAGAGGCAGGGGTTTGATTTTGCTAAGAATCAAGTCCCTTCAATTACTTCAGGATAAACTGATAGTCATTAGTGGACTCACAGTATCAACAAGTAGAAATTTTTTCCTAACATGGTGTTTATGGTACTGAATACTTTGTCATCTGTTGAACTAACACCAATTGTATTCACAAATTATCTAACCTTTAAAAAGTTGTCTGAAGATTTTATGTATCTGTTTTTTGTTTTGTTTTGTTTTGTTTGAGTCAGAGTCTCACTCTGTCATCCAGACTGGAGTGCAATGGCGTGATGATGGTTCACCGCAGCCTCCACCTCTTGAGCTCAGGCGATCCTTTCACTTCAGTGAAGTCCCAAGTACATGGGACTTGTACAGGTGTACACCACTGCCTGGCTAATTTTTTGATTTTTTGTAGAGATGAGGTCTCACCATGTTGCCCGGAGTGATCTTGAACTTCTGGGCTCAAATAATCTTTCTGCCTTGTCTCCCAAAGTGCTTGGATTACAGGAATTAGCCACCAAGTCTGATTGTTATTTTTATTATACAAAAATCATTTATTGGAATGACATAGTTGACCCCAATCATTCAAGATGGGTAAGGCAACACAGGTGATTATGGGCATGTGCTCCCTGTGTATGAATATTGGCTCTCTTTGTCACAGTTTCCTCATCAGTGAAAGAGGATAGAGTTAATATGTTTAGCATGGTACTTGGCAATGAGCAAGCATTAATTATCCTTTCTATTGCTAAAATAAATGTTGTTAATGCCTATGGTGGGAGGATATTTAAGGTTTTAAAAAACTCATTCTATAAAATGTAGGTGAAGTTCAAAAGGGAAGAGACAAAGGGGTACCTGTACCTCAGCCATCCTTTAGCTCCAAACCTCCTCATGTTCTCCTTGGCCTCACAACCTCCATCCTCCATCCAGGACCAGCAGAGCCAACAGAGGCCACAGCATCTGGCTGATGGCTTCAGTGTGACCTGGTACTACTGCCTGTCCGCTCTTCCTGATATCTCCTGATTCTTGTTATCCAGGTCCCATGGAGGCTGCCATTCCCTCAAGGGGCCACAAGCAAGAAGGACCAAAGTGTAGTACTGACTGGTAGTGGGTAGTCACAGCCTTTCAGGGCCAGATTGACATTGGGCAATCTCCAAGTGGATCAGGGTTCAGGCTGCCCTGTCCTGGAGACATATAGGGATAGAGGCCTTTATCTAGGACCTTCAATAGGCTGGCTTAAGTTGGACTTTCAGGTTGGGATGTGTTGAAGGACCTCCTTGGAAGTGGCTACCTAGAGTTCCCTATGACTGGCAGAGGTATGGGTGAGGCAGCCATTAGTTAGCATAGTTTAGAAGTATTTAGATAAGGTTTTCCTTAGGCAGGTTTAAATTAAAATGGGTAAGCATTTAGACATCTTTCTTATCCTCATACGACCTTCACCTGATTGATGCATACCAGACCTGACTAGCTTGCGGGTTTGAATGTGAATCTACTAGTACAATAAATCACACACAAAAAAACAAAAAACAAAAAACAGCAGGGAGTTACCTAAAACACAGACACAATGTTCTAAGAAAAGCCCAAATCTAGTTAGGCAATAACTTTAATTATTTAGAAGGTCCTTGTGACCTTAGAAGTTCGAGAAATGGTAATCAAAACTGAGGAATAGACACCTGCAGCCCACCCCTCTTAGCTCACAGAAGGTGGAGAGATGGTAATCAAAACTTGTGACCAGATACTTGCAGCCCTCCCCTATTAGTTCATAGTTTGCTTAATAATAGTTATGAAATTACATAAAGCTTCTTGTCAAAGACAAGCACATGTCCTTTCTCTTAAGGTACCCATGCCCTTTGAGCATGTCTTTTTCTTTCTAATAAATTCTGTCTTAAACTACACTTGGGACTTGCTTTGAAATTCTTTACTGTGGCCAAGTCAAAGAACTCATGGAGCCACACATCACATGCTACCCACTACATCACAGGAGCTGGTCTTTTGAGGTGTCTAGGGAAAGCCAAGAGCAAAATAAAGAAGAGAAGATGATTCTTTTTGTGGGGGAATTAATTAGTATGGCACTGACCGATTAGAATAGTCACTAGTTATACATTTCCCCCATTGTAACATGATTTACTGCATCCCACAAGATTTTTTAAAATTTCCAAACATATAAGTTCTTTAGAAGGTTATTTTTTGTCATTGATTGCTGTGCTAAATTGCATATGTTCAGAGAATGTGCTCTGTATGAGACTGGTTCCATGACATATGTTGAGAATTGTTTTATGGACTCATATAAAGTCAGTCTTCATACTATCCCATGTGTTTTTGAGAACAATGTATAACTAATAATTATTGGTTATGGAGTTCTATGTATACCCCTATTAAATCAAGCTTGTTAATAGTGTTCATGTACTTAATTTTTTTTTCTCTGCTTGATCTATCAAGTGTTGAAAGCAGTATATTGAATTCTCTCAATGTGGTGATGGATCTGATAATTTTCCCTTGTAGGTCTAGTAATTCTTGCTTTTGTATTTTAATGTTATTTTGTTAATTACATATATATTTAGACTTCTGTTTATCATGAGTTAACTTTTTTATATGATGACCATCTTTATCCCTAGTTATGCATTGTTTCTTAAACTTTATATCATCTGATATATAGCTATATGACAACTTTCTTTTTGTGAGAATATTTTTGCATACCTTTTTTCATTACTTCCCATTTAATCTTGCTGTTTCTTTATGTTTGGATGTCATTTTTTGAAACAAAATAGAATTGATCTTAAAAATCTGCTTTGCCTTTTAACGGGCAGGTTTTGTCCATTTTGGCCTCAATTATTATTTTATTCTTATTTAATATTTCTTCTATTATTTTTTCTTGCCTTCTTTTGAATTGCTGTCATGTGCATGTACAAATGAAGCATAAGAAATGTATGTTTATTCAGAATAAACTGGAAAGTAGTGCTCCAACAAAGGAGGTAAAGCTCAGAGTGAGCAGTGGTTCCCAAACTTGGACTTCACAGATGAGCGAAATTCTCTCTCAAAATGTTGCTTACTAATATAGGATTGCCAATTTTTATTTTGCCAGGCTAGGAAATTAATAAAACAACCACAGTCACAACAAATATCATCTAACCTAATTACAATTTTATAAAAGAAAGAATATTTAAAAACAAAAATTTTAAGTGTAAGAAAATTATCTCAATTTAAAAGTCATCTGCAAATGCATGTTATATATATATTACGTATATAACACAAATACATAATGCACTTTACATAATATATAGCATATATGTATATATAAACGTATGTATATAGAATTTCTGCACATGCATATCTATGTTTGTCTTCTCATTTCACTGAACATCATTGAAAACTTTGACCTGTACCTGAATTGGAGCCCACTGATAAGAGGATGACAGTACAGAAAGATAAAGGAAATTTCATGAGGAGTTCACAGAGAAGCCCTAGGATCCGGGCAATATAGAAAATGGTTTATTAGGCCCAGCACTGACGAGACTCCCTAGGTTGATGGTGGAATTAGGGGTCTCTGTCCTCAGATATTTGGATCTGGATATATCATTATGAAAGTCCTTACTTTAACAAGCATTTAACAAATTTTTTTTTAGTTTTTATTTTTATTTTCAAGCTGAACACCTGATTGGACTATAAAAGGCGTTTTAAATCCCATATTCTGTTTGGGTGCCTAATATGCTAGTAGAAACTTTTCAAAAACAGCTATAGCTTAAGATTAATTTTGTAATACGAAACTCCCTTACATTTCCCCAGACATGATTGGACATGTGATAGAATATTTTAACTTTGCACAATAATAAGCTTTTATGAGTCGATACTCAAACATGTACACATTCGTACATCAATTGTCTAGGTCAGCAAAAAAGCTTACTTGCGTACTTCTCTGAGCAAAACCTACTGAACTCCCGAACCCAAAAAGAGCATCCATTTTGGATTCACCAGAGAACCTTGGCTCATTCATTCTCTCGCCTTTACTCAGCCTCTTCGGGTAGAAGTCTAGTCCTGTCCGGACCTAAGACAGCGCTAGGGCGGGAAAAAGACTTGCCTCGCTCCGGGCTCTCGGCCGCGCCCTAGTGCGCGCGGAAAGAAAAGCTCCCCGCTGGTTTCTGCGGCATTCTCAACCACAATTTTTTAGAAGACTGAGAACTCTGCGAAATTTTCCTTCAGTGAACTGACTTGGCAGCAGGGCTAGCTGCCGCCTGTCTCTGTGGCGCAATCGGTTAGCGCGTTCGGCTGTTAACCGAGAGGTTGGTGGTTCGAGCCCACCCAGGGACGTGGCGCGATGTTTTGTGAACCCTGGACTGCTGTGCCGGACTTTCTGTACTAAAACTGAAAACCGCCTTCCGTATCAAACGCCAGAGCTTTGGCCTGGTCTTGGCGCTGGGTGGTTCCCAATGTCCTCCTCAGACTCTGTGCCTCTCTAGCAGTTGGTGTAGCGCACCCAGGGTTGCAATTAGAGTTTTTAACTACTTCACTACTGACATTGCATTATGCAACCGATGCTTTAGGAGAATTTACCGACCAAAGGAAGTAAATACTAAGCCAAAGATGAGTATCGTTCCCACCAAACCTCTGCCTGCCTTGCCTGTGTATTTCCTAACTCATGAAATGGGCACCTGGGGTCCTCAGTCCTGCTAGGTCCTACTGGTTGCCAATTCTTGGAGAATCTGTCTCTCTTGACTCGGCACCTTCCTCTCCAGCCTCACTGCCACTTACTTCCATTTGGGTTACTGCATGTTACCTAGTCACCCTAGCTAGTTTCCTTTCCTCTCCTGTTCTCCTCCAAGTAGCTGCCAGACAGTCGTTCCAAAATATTATGCAGTTCAAACCTGACCTGCTTCAACAACCTCAAAGGCTTGCAGAGTCTGAGACGATCTCCTTAGCTTAGAAGGCATTGCCCTTCACGATCTGGCCCTGAAACTCTCTCCTTCTCTCCCACTGACTCTTTAGATTCCAACAGAACCAAAATGCTTTCTGGAATTTACACTCTGGATTTTGAATCTTTGCCCATGGACCTTGGGTCTTTCTTCTCTCCTTTGCCTAGCAAACTCTTAAACTCATCCTTCATGACCACACCAAAATTATGCCTCTTCTCTGCAGCTCACTATTCACTCTCTTCCTATTTGCCTGTTATTCTCACTGGAATGAAAGCCCTTCCACGGAATGACCCTGTGTGGTTCATCTAATATTTTCAGCACCTAAACCAAGCTTGGCACTTCGTAGTACTAAATAAATGTGAGATGAATGTCCAAAGTTTCCACGTGCACTTGTCTCACGTCTGAATCTAATCCAGGATTTACATATATCCCTAGCTCTACCCGGGCCTCCCCTTCCTGCCTAGCTGTGCCCTTTTCTATCACTCTCCTATCCCATACATCCCATAACCTCCCTGGGCTGTCTCAGCAAGATTTAGAAAGTAAGCTGTCCAATCCATATAGATTGCAGTGAGATGATGGCTGAAAGGATGGGGTGTTTCGCACACACCCAAAGAAATCTCTGATAGGGTTCAGAAAAAAGGGGAGAAGAAAGGATTTTATCATTCATGTTTTATTACCATGGTTTTCCCATCGTCTGTCTGAGAGTAGCATGCAAGATCTTGTACATTGCTTATTGAAATTAATAAATGCTCCATTTAAAGCTTCCAAAACAGAAAGAGATAGCTAAAGCTTTCTTCCATAAGCATACCCACCCTATTGGCACTGACATGCTGAGGAATGTCCATGTTTCATAATTTAACTTGAGAGAGTTCAGTGTATTTAGTACTGGTTATCTGACATTTATTTAATGAGTGAATAAAGCTATACCCGAATTAGACATGAAAGCAGAAAGGATGGTTTTACCATTCCTGCCTCTCATTTCAAATTCTTACTACTCTGGTCAACAAGTGTCTTCACTCCTGCCCTTTCCTTCCTGTGTACTTGTGGTTGACTCTTCTCATGCTTTTTCAGTTCAGAATTCTGAGATATTTCTGTTTACTCAGCTTAACCTGTGACAGTGACAGAGGGTTTGTTCTGTTTTTTCTTTTTCAAACCTCCACCCCCATGCCAATCTCCAGTCCCCTTTAGGATAATTATTTCCTCCCAACATTCAGAAAGTTCATCATCAGTCTACAGCCATACCACCCTGAATATACCCAATCTCGTCTGATCTCAGAAGCTAAGTGGGGTCAGACCTGGTTAGTACTTGGATGGGAGAAAGGTTAAAAACATTTTTTTTTAATTAAAAAGGAGAGAGTTCATAATGATGAACTCTCAGATCATTTATTTCTGATAGAGATCCCTTGGAAAATTCAATTCTATCTCCTTCTTGATTTCCTGTTACCCTCCACTGTGGCTCATGTTCTGGGAAGACTGACAGCCTTATCTCCGGGCCCAAATGGAAGCACCTTCCCTGCTCTATTTTGGATCACACTGCCGTTTCTCAGTCATCCCCTTCATTGGTTCTGCAGATTTCCCTAGGTCTCCAGAAGCTCCCACATTCTGCCTGAAGGAGTTTTGGGGGACCCTAAAGGCAACCAGTCCTGCAGCAATAGGTGTAGACCACTGTCTACTGATTCAAAAGTCTACTTATCTATTTTTTAGGAACAATTTTTATACATTTAAAGGGCCACTATCCAGAGCCGGAGTTGTCACTGCTATGAGGAGATGATTGGGACAAAGAAAGTGTTTGTGTAGCTCCAAGGCTTCAGTTCCCCGGGACAAAGATACTAACTGAGGCTTTCCGGTTGACACCTGAAGAACCCAGGCCTTTCCTTTCCACTGAAGATCAAGAAAAAAATGAGAGTTTTCACTCCAGGCTCTGAGTTGTGTCTTTCCTGCTGCTCGTGGAGATGTCTAATGGGGATGAGGGGGTCGCGAATCCAGAGAAAACTTCAGAGATGCTGCTGCCGCTGCTTTTATTTACCCCCATGGGATAAGGGATCATTTGTCCTGGGGGTCCTGGCTCCATTTATAGTTGTTGTTCTTCGAGTTCCTCATTGAGTTTCGAAGGTTTCTTTGCACAGAGAAATACAGTCCTGTGTCCACTACAAACAGGAGTATCATCAGCAGGCAGAAAGTGACTTGGTGCCAAGCTGGAAAGAGTGGTGGATGGATGGCTGAACCTAGTAAGAGAAGTAGAGAGATGAGAAAAATGACGGTCATTAAAGCAGAGATTTGGAACAAAGAGGGAGGTCACCAGTGGAGAGTCCTCCTGACACATGCCAAGAGACAGGTTGTAGGGATGATGGGGGAGTCCTGATCTTAGTGCTCTCTGAGCAGAGCACAACTCACCAAACCCTTAGCAACAGCTTCTGTGTGTCTGATAGGGAGTGCTAGCAAGCTAGGTTGTAGCTGGGTTTTATGTGACAGTTATGCATTGGTCAGACAATGCTACTGTCTATAAACTGGGACAAGTTTGTGGATTCTTAGTTTCAAATTTTTTAGCTCTTAATTTTGATATAATTCCCAACTTAAAGAAAATGTACCAGAACAGTGTAAATAATTCTCATGTACCCTTACCCAGATTCATTAATTGTTTATATTTTACTCTATTTACATCATTTGCTCTCCTTTTCTAAGCATTGGAGATTATTTATTTCCAATTTAGTATGTAATGAAATAATTATTATACAAATTATGACAGTGTCTTGCCAAAATTTCAAAGGGCATTTAGCTCCTTTTCTATATGCAAATTGGTTACAACTTACATCTTGGTCTAATCACAGATAGAAGTTCTGTGACATGGGCAAGTCCAGGAACATTATGCTAGGTCTCTGACCTGGAGGCTGGTACTACAGAAACTGGAGGTGTTTTGGAGGTAAATTAATGGGATTCAAAATTCTATCAGGATGTTGATGCTTGTCTAGTTCTTTCATTTTTCTTAACGGTTAAATATCCAGGCTTTGAAGTCTTTGGTGTGACCATAGGGACAAGTCAATTTTTAAAAATTGCTTCAGTAACTTCCAAATGAGGTCCACATTACCTATCTCATAATGTTGCGAAGGTCCACTATAATAGTCAAATTAGGTGCATGTAAAGAATTCTTTAGCACAATGTCTAGCACATTGAAAGATACCCAATAAATGTCACCTAATCTTTGTTACAGAAGAAATTGGGGTTCAGAGAGACTAAGTGGCTCACTCAGGTCACATGGTTACTTAGTTACAGAGCCAGAACCAAGATTCTTAGTGCTTCCTGTGGGAGATGAGGGGACTTCTGCTAGTTTGGCTCTTGGCTAAGAGACTTGGATACAAAAGGAAGGAAGGTGAAGATGTGTCAGCATGATAAGGACACATGACATCATGAGTGTGTTTGAGGTAAGGTCAGATATACTTTTGGGGGAAGATATGTGGCTTCTGTCCTACTGCCACAATGAAGAGTGAATGACACCTCTTAGCCACTTCCAAAGGAACAGGCTAAAACAGAATTGCAAACCTACCCAGCAATCAGGGACTTTCAGGGTCTCTGCTAGTCACTAGGAGGGAACCCCATATAAAGAAGAATTTCTTTCCAACTCATCTTCTCAGTGTGAGTGCAGGTTCTACACACAGGGACCTCCAGGCACTCTAGGGTTACACATGTCTCACCTTGAACAATGATGTTCACAGTCTCCGAAGACACGTTTTTATTCCCAATAAGGCCCCTGCAGAAGTAGGAGCCGTTGTCATTGTGTGTGGCTTTTGAAATATTGTAGTCAGTATTCTGATGAAAATACTTCCTGCCTTTGCCATTCTGTAAATATGTGACCTTATGCACAGGTTTGTTCTTCCAGCTGTGGCATCTCAGATGAATGGGTTCCCCTTCCTGGAACTTCCACCGAGGGGCCTGGAGCAACAGCCAACCTGAAAGACACAGAGAGGCCCCAGGCCCGGGAGGACTCAGTGCGCAGTGCAGAGCTTTGTTAATGGAACATGCATCACCCAGATTCTGGGACATAAGGAAAGCCAGATGGGAAGCTATCACTATATCGTTCCCTTTGGGAGAAGATTGACCAGACTCTGCAAAAGAACTCAAGTCACACCCAGACTTTTTGTCTGATGGAGAAGAGGGACACAGACAGACAGACAGACAGACACACACACACACACACACACACACACACACACACACACATGATCAAAGCATACGGTTAGAGCAGAGGGACTATTTAATGAGGTGGGGGAATGCAAAGTTGGGGATATCTGCAAGATCCTTAAGTGCTAGATTGTAATATGACAAGTAATAAGGAGTCACAGCAAGTTCTAGATCAAAGAGTAAAAATTGCATTTGAAAGTGATTATTAGAGCTAGGCACAGTGGCTCACACCTGTAATTCCAGCATTTTGGAACACCAGGCAAGAGGATTGCTTGAGCCCAGGAGTTTGAGACCAACCTGGGTAACAGTGAGAGCCTGTCTCTACAAAAAAAGAAAAAAAAACTGGCCAGGTATGGTGGTGTACCTGTAGTGACAGCTACTTTGGAGGCTGAGGCAGAAGGATCGCCTGAGCCCGGGAGGTCAAGGCTGTGGTGAGTTGGGATTGCAGCATTGCATTTCAGCCTAGCCCACAGAATGAGACTTCAACTCAGAATCAAAAAAGAAAAGAAAAGAAAAGAAAAAGAAATAAATAAAATGATGATTAGAGAAAAAGGTAGATTTCAGAAGGAACAGGCAATTGTAGGAATACTGAAAGACTCTTGCGGCAGTTAGGAATAAGTAACTGGTTGGCCACAGGAGTAGCTGAAGAAATCATGAAGGAGTACTTCATCTAAAAGCCAGGGAAGGGAAAGGCATGACTAGCAGTGCTCAGGGTGGTAATCAGTGGTTTCTGAAGGGCTACAGGGCCTTAGTGAGACCACCTTTATTATTGAACATGGCCTTCAAGAGAGAACATTCTTATATCACCAGGACACTGGACATTTGTTCTCATAACCATCTCACCGAGTAATCAGACTCTAAAAAGATAACATGAAGTCATGGTTAGGAGATGACCTGAATAATTAAAAATGATATTGCCCATAAATATTATAATGACACAAGAAGATATCCACGAGACAATATTAAGTTAAAAAAGCAGAAGGTAAATAGTATATATGCACAGAAATAAAGGAAAGATATGCACTTACATATTAACAAGGGTTTTCTCAGAGGTAATGGGACCAAGGGTCATTTAAATTTTCTCCCTTTTACTTTTATATATTTTTGAAATTGACCCCAAGTGACTTTTGTAATAAAAACAAAGCAAAATTTACTCTAATTTTATTTTTTTTTTATTTTTGAAATCCGCTTTCCCAGGTTAACTGACTATAATTTAAAAAATCTACTACCTCATGCTAAACAAAACTGATAGAACATGTTTTGGTGAAGATTCTCTACCAGGAAGGTTTGCCAAATTTCAGGTAATCTTTGTTACTAATCAAGACACATCATTTATCAAAAGAGGCCATGTGCCACTTATGTTTTCAGCAGAGAAATGAGTCATTATTAGCAAAAGATTATGGTTTATATATATATGTGTGTGTGTATGTGTGTATATGAATATGGGGGGAGCCAAAAAACCTAGAACTATTTATTAAAAATTGTATATTTTTTCTTATATGTTTAAACTTCAGTCAATTTCAAAGTACTCTCCATTTGGTGCAATACACCTATCAAGATGCTTTTTCCACTACTCAAAACAGTTTTTGAACTCATCAATTTTGATGCCTTTTCGTGCTTCTGCTGTTATTTGTTTCACCTCTTTCACAATGGCAAAACATTTCCCTTTGAGAACTGTTTTTCAGCCTGGTCAACAAAAAAAGTTGCTCTGGGCGAGATCAGGTGAATAGGGAGGGTGGGGCATGGGGGTCAAGCAGTTTTTGGTCAAAAACTCTGAACACACCTGCAGTGTGGGCAGGTGTGCTCATAAATCACCCATCATGAAATGGGTAAATGTGTTGAAAGAATCTCCAAAAAAAGTTCACTGAAGCTGAACACAACCTCTCACAACAATGCTAGCTGGTACACTAAAGCCAATGGGTTCCTAGAACACTTACCTAGCAGAGGAAGCCTGTATTACAAGAGTCCTACATTCCAAAAAATAATTCTGGGTTTTTTTGAGGTCCCCCTTCATATGTATATATTCCAGTGGCCTTTGGGGGGAACATTCTTATTCCAAGCTATATTGTCAGGGACTCAGTGAATGTGTGTGTTTGTGTATATGAGTGTGTGTGTTTTATTGACCATTCATTATGAGCCAGGTGTGGTATAGACTGGAGACACCAAGATGCCTAGATACATGAAACCAACCTCAAATAATCTACAGTCTAGACATAGAAGCATACATACTTAGAAATGATCACAGTACAATGTGATGGATGCTACAACATGCTAGGAAGAAAGAACTACATGAGCAATGAGATTGGAAAAAAGAAATTCCACCTGAAAGAAGTTAAGAACTCATCTCAGAGGAGATGAGTGAAATGGCTCCTGCAGGTTATCAGAAGTTTGCCTGGTGAAGTAAATTCTCATGGTCAGGATTTAATACAGATCTCATTGGTTGGACTTCTAAAAGCCAGTTTCTAGAGCCAAGTTCAAGGCAAACTGATAACTTCCAGACTTGATTTTTCTATTGCTTCTTCTTAATAATTTCCCATTTTATTTGGTCATAGGTGGTCATCTTCTGCCTAGCTAGATAACTGATTCTCCTTCTTGTAACTCTGGAAGAGAGTAAGGGCCATGCCAGCAGGGTAGTGCAGTCAGAGGCAAAGGAGCCGTGAATATCAGCCACAGAGGCCCAATTCCATGGAACTCAATTGCAGGTCCACCTCTGTTATGCTCTCCTTCCCCTCCTGGCTTGCTCTGCATGGATGATAATTTCTGGAATTGTGTAGTACAGCAGTATCTATGGCATGGCAGGTTTTGACATTTTGCCTAAGGAAGGCCTATGTATAGCTAGGCTACAACCCTGATATTACTAGGTGGGATCACAGATCATCTCATCTTAGCTTTATTCCCCAAGAACATCATCTTCTGGCTCTTCCCAAGTATTTCAAGACTCCTTGTTTCACCCCTTATTGGTAATTTCCCTCTTCCCCTTCACGTACTCACCAGTGTGGACCTGTAGCTGCACCGGGTCACTGAGTTTGGAGAGGCCTGTCTGGCACCTGTACTCTCCACTGTCCTTCAAGCTGGCATTTGTGATGAAGTAGCTTGAAGCCTGGCTTGAGATGGGGTTCTCATTGTGAAACCACCGTGTGGAATTGTCCTCAGGAGGGTAGTCCCCCTGACACTTCAGAGTCACATTGTCCTTCTCGAGCACCCTGTCCCATGGAGGCTCTAGGGACACCACAGCCTTTGGGAGATCTGCTAAGGAGCCAAGAGAAGGTGGGGTGAGGATAGGGAGGGGGCAGGCCCTATACTGCCCTTCCCAGGGAGGCTCCAAGCCAGAGTAAGCCCATGGTAAACCTGGGTTTGCGTGGCTTGAGTCTGTGACTCTCAGTCTTAGAGCACCTTGGCCCCACTTTTGACCTGCTCCATATCTTGAGTAAAACTGGCCAGAGAAACATAGGATCAAGTCCTGCTGTGTTGCGGGAACTGATCCTGCTTACCCCATACCAGTAGTTTCCCAGCAACGGGCATTTCCCAACATCCTGTGCACCCATATGTGTCTCACTTTATCAACCTGAGACTGTGAAGCACTCACCAATTTGCACGTCAGCTGAAACTGCAAGAAAAAAGAGTGAATCAAATATTTAGCAGGAGCAGAGAGCAGGGTGCCTGGAGTGTGGAGTGAGTTTAAAACTCCCCTGCCCGCCCCTACCCCAGGAGCCCTGGGATATTTTCTCCAAAGGAGAGACACAGACTTTATTTTTATTTTATTTTTAGGGTTGGAGTCTAACTCTGTTGCCCAGGCTGAAGTGCAGTGGTGCAATCATAGGTCACCACAACTTTGAGCTCCTGGCCTCAAGCAATCCTCCCTCTTCAGCCTCCTAAAGTGCTGGGATTACAGGCATGAGCCATTGTACCTGGCCAGGAGTTGTTGACTTTTTAGTGTGATTTTGATCATTAGATCCCCATTCTCTGTTAGAAGAAACCCAGGCAGTGGGAGAGAAATGAATCCTGGGAGAACGGGATATTCCTAGTAAATATCTTCGTGCTGCCTGCTGTCTCCAGTGTCCATGCCTCCTGCCCTACTGTCCTGCCAAATCCCTATTTTCAACACCATTCCCTTACTCCTTATTCCCTGTTCCAACTCACAAATTAAAGGTAAAAATTGAATTTCCCTGAATTAAGTCACAGAAACAACTTCAACCCAAGTCCCCCAGAGAGAGCAGAAAGTAAAAGTCATAGGGAAGATCTCTGGAAGGTCAGGCTGAAAGAGAGATCTGAGGGACCACCTAGTCTAAGCTCTTCGATTTATACACACAGACACTGAGACCCAGAGGGGTGAGGTAACTGCACTCACTCTTCTTCCCCTCCTGGTTATGCCCAAATCAGAACCACCGTTCTTCCCTGTCCAGCCCCCAGACAGTTTGTCCTAGGAGCTAAATCCAGGGCTATAGACATAGTGCGGGATCCCATTCCTTGGTGCAGGTCTTGTCCCTGGCCCCAAGGGAAGTCTCGGCTGAACCCAGGGCATCTTGAGCTTCTCCCTCAGTCCAGGAGCCCCTGACTTACCTAGGAGCAGCAGAGCCGTTGGCAGGAGCAGCTGCCACATGATGTTGCACTAGAGTGAACAAGTCGCCACAGATACCCGGAGCCCCAGAGGGCCCTAGTTGACTAGAAGGAGGAAGTACGTAGCCTTTCCTCCAACCCTTCCCCCCACTCATCTGTCACTCACAGGTTCCTTTTCTGAGAACATCATCTGATTCCTGAATTAGAACTCTGAAAAGTAAGCTCCACAATAGGACAGGAGCAGGAAGGGAAGAGCCTTGAGGGGAAGCCGAAGTAGGTCTGTCCCCTTTGCTCCATACAGGTCTGCAGCCGAGCATCTGGGGACACTGGCAGCATTTGTCAGAGTGCACCCTCAGCAATCTCAGGATGTTTGCCTCTACCTCCTGGATTTGGATGCACCCAGCACCAAGAATGGGACAGCCTGACCCTGGAGATGAGGGCTTTCTTCATTCTACCTCAGGATTTCTCACTATCCTGCCTGGCCCCAACCCATCACCATCTAGCCCAGAGCCTGCCTGCATCCAGAAAGTAGTAATTTCAAACCTTCAAACCACTAAAAGTATCTGCCTCAATTTGATGTATACCCATGTTTTCTTTCAAAATTCAAAATGCATGCCCCTGGGATATTATTTTCATAAGAGGGATACAGACTTTATTTGAATTTTATTTTTACAGGTGAGGTCTAGCTCTGTTGCCCAGACTGAAGTGCTGTGGTATGATCATAGCTCACTGAAATTTCAGGCTACTGGCCTCAAGTGATCCTCTCATTTAAGCCTCTCAAAGTGCTGGGAATAAAGACATGAGCCACTATGATTGGGGCCTACTGTTTAGTGTGATTTGGATCATTAGATTTCCATTCTTTGTTAGAAGAAACCCAGGCAGCGGGGTGAAATGGCCCTTGGGAGGAAGGAACACCAGAGAAAGACTGAAAGGAACACGGAAAAGGTATGGGGGAGGGATAGGCGGCTTGAGGTGAGGACAGGACCTCAGGACCTGTTTACCTTTGATCACCACGGCATTATCAGGGCTGTGTTGAGCCCTACCAGTATATCTTAGCTCAGGCCCCTCAGCTCACTGCATCTGGGCTGGTCTGTCAATGTAGTAGCCAGGATTCCAGGGCTTCTTACCAGAAAAGGTGGCAGTGGGTGTTCAGGAAATGGGAAGATTGTTAACACTTTCTTCTGTCTCCAGGTCCTCTCCATACCTCCACTTTGTTGGCTCTCATCAGTCCAAGTCCCAGAAAGAAAACCAAATGACTCTGCTTGGTAGTGCTACTCCCTCAGCAGGTTCCTGGACATTGGGGCAGGTCTCACCCGGCTTGGAAAAATGCAGAAGGTGAGCAGCAGACAAGTGCAGGTACATGATGCTT
The DNA here is from genome assembly GCA_963574415.1 of Tarsius wallacei. Classification (NCBI taxonomy): domain Eukaryota; kingdom Metazoa; phylum Chordata; class Mammalia; order Primates; family Tarsiidae; genus Tarsius; species Tarsius wallacei. Next base: position 27,848 of record CAUYQG010017256.1, read on the forward strand.
GGCAGGGGTGGTATGGAGACAGGGGCTGGTACAGGTGCCTGCTGACCACTGCTTTGGACCAACTCCTAGAATCACTCCAGAATCACATAAAAAACACTACTTAGGTTTTGTTTTGTTTGTTTTGTTTTGCTCCTGTGTGGAGTTAATTGATCCTCTCCCCATTGTCATCCACTTAGTTCCCCAACACACACACACACACACACACACACACACACACACGCACACACTTTTTTGCAGCAGCCCCTCCCCCACAGGCCCTTGGATTCAATGTTGGGGTGGTCAAGACAGCCATTCTAGTGCCCCATCTCAGGTGATTGATTTACATCTTGCAAATTCCAGACTAGTATCTGGATAAAGCTCCTTGCTGGAGCACTTCAGATGCTCATGTGGGAAGCCTAAAGCAGAAGCGGTGACTTTGGGGCCATGGACCACCTCGGAGGCAGAAGGTGAATGTCCTTCAATTCTGTCTAGTTTTTAACATTATCTGAGTAGCTTTCTGCCATGTGACTTCTGATGCCAGGCATTCCCTTAGATTTCCTTCTTTGGAGTTTTAGTTTCTTCTCTGATTTTTTTTTTAAATAAGAGTCTCATTCTGTTGCCCAGGCTGGAGTGCAGTGGCCTCAACCTCCTGGGCTCAGGTGATCTTTCCACCTCATCCTCTCGAGTAGCTGGGACTACACGTGTGTGCCACTACACGTGGCTTATTTTTTTTTATTTTTGTGGAGATGAGGTCTTACTATGTTGCCCAGGCTGGTCTCGAACTCCTGGGCTCAAAGAAATCCTCTTGTCTTGGACCCCCAAAGTGCTGGGATTACAGGCATGAGCCATTGCACCTGACATTTTGACTCATATTTTGTCTGCAGTTCTCAAAGGGAGGGCGGAATTGTTAACTGCAGAGAGGGTGGGCTAGATAGGAAGAAGAGGAAGGACAGCGCAGGAGGGGAGAAAGGGTCCCCAACAGGATGGGAAGCATTCAGTAGGTTGTTATTAGGTGCTTGTCAAACAATTCTCAAGTTGAGTGTCATTGGGGTTGTAAGGGTTAATTTTACAATGATGGATGAAACGCAAAATTTTTACAGAGGGGCAAATGGGCTTGGGGCACATTATGTTGACGTGTTTGTCTTCACATTTGCCTTTTCTTTCTTCCCCTCTCCCTTTCTTCCCCTCCTCTTCTTCTCTCCTTTCCTTTCCACATGGGAAGGCCAAGCACAGCACAAGTTTCTGATTACAGAGGTCAATTGGTTGTCATCCTCTGGGGCTTACAGTTTCATAGGAGAAGATAAGTGTATGCACAAAGAGGGCAGTGGCTAGTTCTGTCTGGGGCAGTACTCTACATGGAAGAGAGACCACTTTAATTGGGTCACAAAAGATAACGATGTGTTCAGTAGGGAGATGTGGAGGCAAAAGGAGTGGCATAAGCGAAGACTCGGAGTGGAATGGGCTGGTGTGTTTGCAGAACTGGGTGTCGCTCCCAAGTGTGGTGAGTACTACAAAGGAGAAGCACGGGCTTCCGAGGAGTTAAGACGTCAGGGGGTCTCAGATGAGTCTGGGATGCAATCCCAACTCCACCACTTATTTCACTTCTCTAGGCCTCAGTTTCCTTATCTGTAAAATGGGGCTACAATAAAGGTACTAACCCCATGGAGTTATTGTGAGACTAAAATGAGATAATGCCGATGAAGTTGTTGGTTCCTTCGCTGGAGCCATACCTGTTGATTACTACAGAAGTGCAAGATGAGAGTTTGAGGCCTTCTTTGGTTTACCAGATTAGGTTGTGAGGCCCCCTGCTCCCACCAGCTCCTTTAGAAGCTTGTGTTTTCCTTTGTAAAATCATCCCTTTTGTGAACCGAAAGGTCTTTGAGGGCAGGAAATCTGTTTACCTTGTCACATTGTCTACCCAACATTTAGCACAGGGGCTGGCACATACTAGGCACTCGACTGATATTGATCAGGGGATTGTGAAGGACTCTATATGTCAGGGTGAACAGTACATACTTTTTTCTGAAAGCTCCTGGGAACTAGTAAAAAGTTTTTTTTTTTTAATTATAAAGATATGAGGTACAATTCAGGGTTAGGTATACAAACGTTGATTATGCAGGTACCCTTGTTGCAGTAAAAAGTTTTAAGCTGGAGAGTGACATGACCTGTTTTACATTTTATAAAAATGACTCTGCTAGCAGTCCAAGAGATAAATTAGAGGGAGAGGGTTGAGGGTAGAGGGGAAGGTTGAGACATTATTTCAACAATCCAGTTGAGAGACAGGAGATTCTGTTTAAAAAATGGAAAGGCAATGGAAGCATCTAGGTGAGATGTTAACAAGGAGGAATGGTAAGACATTGGTGAGTGATTGAGAGGTGTTGAAGAAGAAGGGATCTGAGTGACATTCTACTGATTTGGGTAATTAGGAGGATGGTAGTACCTTCCATGGGTGTAAGAAATGTAGGAAGAGGATCGTGCTTTGGGAGGGGGAGAATTTCTCAGTTTTTGACATTATTCAATTTGAGGGAGTTGTGAAGATTTCAGGTGAAGATGCCAAGAAGTAGGTGGTTGGATATATGGCCCTGGAACTCAAAAGACAGATCAGAGGAGAAGTCTAGACAAAAGACAGAA
>CAUYQG010017261.1:0-16461 GCA_963574415.1 Tarsius wallacei
TGTAGTTCCAGCTACTTGGAAGGCTGAGGCGGAAGGATCGCCGGAGCCCAGCAGGTCGAGGCTGTGGTGGCCAGGAGCAGCCACTGCACTCCAGTCTGGGTGACAGAGTAAGACTCCAACTCAAAAAAAAAAAAAGAAATATTCATGTGTGTGAGATACTGTCACTGGAAAAATCTTAAAAGTGCACTGAGCTACATGGACGTGGTTTTATGACACAACAATGGAGAGCAGTGGCGGTGCCCCATATTCATGCTGTCAGAGTGGTGTGTGAAATTATGATGTACTATCAGTAGGTGTCAATAGCAGTTTCAGGGATTATCAAAATTCTGGCTAGCACTTAGATTTAATGCGAAAAAGACATTATCTCCCGTTGAATGCTCAAAAGTAAATGAGACTTTATGAGGTGTTCTGGGAAGTAATCCTAACATTTCTCTATTTTCCCCAGTTAGGGAAAAATCTATCTTGGAGCCTCAGCCCTCATGGCTCTAAACTCCACCCCTGGGATCACACTCATTGCTCTCTAGCAGGCAGTAGAAAGTCTGTTTCTGTCTTGGAATCGTGGTTGACCAACCTACTTACCGGGGTCCTTTGGAAGGGTCTTACTCATTCCCCGTCCATCTCATCCATCAGACTCTCCTTACCAACTTCTACCAAGGCTGCCCACTCCTCTCTGGATTTGTATCACAACACACCCCACTCTGCACCCTACCATCTTGCCTCTTGCTCTCCCAAGACTTGGAAAGCTGTTGGGCGTTCTCCCACTTGGCTGAACTCTTGGCCTTAACTTACTCTAGATGACCCTACCATATGAACAAACCGGTGGGACCTGCTGGTTTCCAGAGGTTTTCTCAGTTCAAGTTCCTTAGGAAACAGACTCCAAGATGGTGGAGATTTGCATACAGAAGGTCTGCTGGCTGAGGAGCGAAGGAAGTAGGATTGAGCTGAGGGAAAAGTTGAGCTGTGATGCTTTACAACAAAGGCTTCAGCCAATCTCAAAGAAGCTCAGGAGCTGGGATGGCCTTTTTGAGTTGTCCCAAATTGAGGCCAGCCTGAGTCACAGACAAATCATTATTTGTGGTCCTTCCCTGAGGAGTTGGCGCATGACCTTGGATGAGGCAGAGTAGAGGGTCTCAGCTGGGACCATCAGCAGTTACTACTCCTGGCCGCTAGAAAAGTGAGGCCTGCACCCTCCTGCCCTCCCTGTCCGCCTGCTTTCATTTACCCAAGGAAATCTGGGCAGTGACCACGCCAGGCACTGCAGGGCTCATGCTTTCTTGGAGATGGATCTCACTCATCTGCCCCCTGCCCCTTCAGGTGTATAGTTCCATCTTTTGTCCTGGGAAATTTCCTCTTCTGATCTCAGCATCTGAACTTTTCAACACTTTGTTTAGTATATTTTTATTTATTTATTTATTTATTTATTTTGAGTTGGAGTCTCACTCTGTCACCCAGACTGGAGTGCAGCGGCCGCTCCCGGCCACCGCAGCCTCGACCCGCTGGGCTCCGGCGATCCTTCCGCCTCACCCTTCCAAGCAGCTGGAACTACAGGCGCGCGCTACCACGCCCGGCTAATTTTTTGATTTATTGTAGAGATGAGGTCTCACTTGCCCAGGTGGGTCTCGAACCCGCGGGCTCATGCAATCCACTCACCTCAGCCTCCCAAAGGCGCGGGATTACAGGCTGAGTCACCGAGCCCGGCTTATTTTATTCTTTACTCAAAATTTGGGATATAAAAGAGAAAGCCTACAGTTCACAGGTAAGTCATTGAGACTGAGAGAAACTACTCAGAGTGGCTAGGACCTGGGACACAGCTTGAGTGGGGCCAAAGTCTAGGCCTTTGTGAGTACTGCTCTTTCAAGAGCAAACGTAGTTTGTGATGTTTTGGGATATGAGCATGGAAGAAAATGTTAAAGCCCAATGGAATATCAATTAGCTGGCAAATACATGTAATCGGGGTTGTCATGGTGATGGTGCTGACAAGACAGAAAAACTGAGTCCCCAGGAGTGTCAGTGCTGAATCCCTTCAACATTTCTGGTAAGCCATGATCTGAACAGCTTTGCTGTTGGTATTGTACAAGGTGATATATATATATATATATATATATATATTGTACAAGGTATATATATTGTATACACACACACACACACATACACACTTACATACACGGAAACTTGTATTTTCAACCAATTTATTAAAATATGTAGTGATAATTGCATCTATACTTGTTTTTTATATGTTGTGATTTCTTAAGAACAAGCTCAAAAATAATTCACTGCATTCAAGGGCCATCGCTTTAATAAGTTTCCAAATTATTTATTCAAATAATTTTTTTCTAACCAATCAATAACTTTATGATTATTATTTTGGAAAATCACATGGTATATAAATTTTGCTCTACTTTCCAGTAGGTTTTAATATGTTAAGCACCCTGGTGATATTGTCCTAAGATGTTTTATAGCCTTGGTAAAAATTTAAGTATATTTGTACATTTTTTACCTACAATTTATTATGTTGAAAATTTCAAACATACAGAAAAACTGAAACGAATAGTTTGAGTGTCCATGAACTCTTTATCCGCTATAATTATTGACATTTTATCATATTTATTTACTCTTTCAAGATAAGTATGCATAATCATATTTTTCTATGGTGAACCATTCGAGAATAAATTGTAGATATAATGTCAGTTCATCCCTAAGTACTTCAGTATTAATTTTCTTAGAATAATTATACTCTTTCCACTATAATTGTGTATAATGATCATATTCATATTTATGTTTGTCCAGGCTTCTAACATGAGATTTTATAATTTTTTTTTTTTTTTGAATTGGAGTCTCACCCTGTTGCTCATGCTGGAGTGCAGTGGCACGCTCATGGTCATCCCAGCATCAATCTGTTTGGCTCTGGCAATTTTTCCGCCTTAGTCTTCCAAGTAGCTAGAACTACAGGGGTGTGCAACCACGCTAATCTTCTGATTTATTGTAGAGACGAGGTCTCACCATGTTGCCCAAGCTGGTCTCAAACCCTCAGGATCAGGCAATTCTCTTGTTTCGGCTTCCCAAAGAGCTGGGATTACAGGCTTGAGCCACCATGCTCGGCCGAGATTTTATAGTATTTTTGATATAGAATTCAATTAAAAGTTATACATTGTAATTACTTTTTCTATTTCTTTAACTTTCCTTAATCTAGAATACTTCTTTAGGCTTTTATTTTTCCTTTTACTGCATTGACAACTTGGATGTACCTTGGTCAGCTGTTGTTCAACTGATTTGTCTGTTTCCTCATAATTAAATTCACACAGTGTGAGTTTGTACCATCATTAGTTATGTTAAGTTGAATCACATCATGTGATTCTCTTAATTCTTAAAGTGCCATTTCCTCTTTGTAATGACTAATCTACAGGATGATGTTTTGAGATTGTGACTGTCCTGGTCCCCAGCAAGATTTCACTCAATGATTTAATATCTACCACTGATCCATGCCTCATCAATGATTACTTAGATATCTTGACATTTATCATGTGGCATTATTCTAGAAAACAAAAAGAGCTTCATCTTCTCCCTTCTTTTAAAATATTTTTTATTATAATTAAGGACTCATCCATTAAAAGTGTATTTTAATCCACTATGGCCATAATTCTTTTATACTCCTTGAATTTCCCAATATTTTGTGAGCAAGGAACTCCATAAACCTGGTTCTTGTGCCCTTTTGAAATGTTGCATCAGTTTTTGTGTACTTTCTTATTTTTTGGCATTATTTTTCTTATATTTCAGGTGCATCAGACATTTTTACTGCCTTAAATCTGGAAGCTGTGATTTCTCCAAGGAACTATTCTTGCTTTTAGTGGGGAGTGGTATTACAGTCTAATATCTAGGAACTTGGTGTGCTCAGTGCTACTGGGCTATCATTGCTTGTAAGTCTTTTGAGTGGACTGAACTAGAAAAAAAAATACAAAAAAAATTTTGAGTTTACACTGATACCTTCACAGTAAATTTAACAACACAGAAATATTTCTCTTCTTCTCCATTCCAAGTTTATATCACACTTCTCCCACGGTAATCACTCTGGTTCCTCAAATATCAATATGTTTACAATTTATTAAGTTGGTGCAAACATAATTGTGTTTTTTGCATTGTTGAAATTTGCCATTAGATATTGGAATACATTCTTAATAAATATGGTTGTGTTAATCATTTTAATGTCCATTTCTCAGTTTATTTTTTGCTAATGATTTATTACTTGCTGTTTATTTTATATATTTATTTTAGACTATGGAGATGATAGACAAAAAGCAAATTCAAGTGATTTTCTTATTCAAGGTCAAAATAGGTCATAAAGCAGTGGAGACAACTGTAACATCAGCATTTGGCCCAGGAACTGCTAATGAATGTACAGTGCAGTGGTGGATCAAGAAGTTTTGCAAAGGAGATGAGAGCCTTGAAGATGAAGAGCACAGTGGTCGGCCACCAAAAGTTGACAATGGCCAGTTAAGAACTATCATTGAAGCTGATCTTTTTACAACTACACAAGAAGTTGCTGAAGAAATCAACGTCCACCATTCTGTGGTTGTTTTGCATTTGAAGCAAATTGAAAAGGTAAAAAAGCTCGATAAGTGGGTGTCTCATGAGCTGACTGAAAATTAAAAAAAAAATAGTCGTTTTGAAGTGTTGTCTTCTCTTATTCTACACAACAACAGTGAACAGTTTCTTGATCGGATTGTGACATGTGACAAAAAGTGGATTTTATACAACAACTGGTGATGACCAGCTCAGTGGTTGGACCAGAAAGAAGCTCCAAAGTACTTGCCAAAGCCAAGCTTGCACCCAAAAAAGGTCATGGTCATGGTTTGGTGGTCTGGTCTGGTCCGATCCACTACAGTTTTCTGAATCCTGTGAAACTATGATATCTGGGAACGATGCTCAGCACATTGATGAGATGCACTAAAAACTGCAATGCCTGCAGCTGGCATTGGTCAACAGAAAGGGCCAGAGTTTTCACTCATAAGCGGACCTTGACCAATTATTATAATAGGAAGGGATCGGCTGTAGTGGGAAACTGTGGGGGTGGGGGGGAAGTGGGATTGGCAGTTGAGGGAAAATTCTAGGGGAGGGAGGGGCATAACTCATCAACAAGAATACTTGCATAATGAACATTTATATACCTAACCCTGCATTGTACCCCACAATCCTTATAATAAAAAAAAGAAAGAAAAAGAAAGAAAGAAAGGGCCCAATTCTTCTCCATGACAAAACCCCATGACGTGTCGCACAACCTACACTTCAAAAGTTGAACAAATTGGGCTACAAAGTTTTGCCTCATCCGCCATATTCACCTGACCTCTCGCCAACTGACCACCACTTCTTCAAGCATCTCAAAAACTTTTTGCAGGAAAAACTTCTACAAAACAGCAGAATGCAGAAAATGCTTTCCAAGAGCTTGTTGAATCCCAAAGCACAGACTTTTATCCTACGGGAATAAACAAACTTATTTCTCATTGGCAAAAATGTGTTGATTGTAATGGTTTCTATTTTGATGAATAAAGATGTGTTTGAACCTAGTTATGATGATTTAAAATTCACGGTCTAAAACCGCAATTACTTTTGCACCAACCTAATAGTCTAAATTGTATTATAAACAATACATACAAAACAGTTTGAAATTAGTAAGCCACAGTTACTGAAAACTATTTTTAATTAGGTTCAAATTTTCTTTGGAGTTTTTATTACAATTATAATATATCCAACTGATGTGTAGTAAGATCACTGTGTTAAAAAGTAATTAGATAACTTTTTATTTGTTGTTCTGTTTTCAATTTTACAGACGACTAGTTTTTTTTTAATAGTTATATCGTACCTCTCCTGTTTGTACCTAATTTAATTTTGTTTTATGAATATGCACAATAACAAAAGTAAAATCAAAACCACAGTAAAGGATATATTCAAAAAGGTTGTACTTCACTTTGTAGAATTTGATTTTTGGTCTAATTTGGTTTACTTTATTATAACATAAGGGATAGACTCAAATTCACCCATTCTCTGTTAGTTACACAGGTTTCCAAATGCCGTTGGAGAAATCTATGCTTTTTATTTTGATCGATTGCCAACTGTTCATATATATATACCTTCATAAGAAAATTTCTGAATTGGTCCATATGTATACACTACTAGTTCTAACATGCTTAGTTTCTTTTAGCAGGTGAATAAAGACAACTTATATTTATTAACCTAACTGATGTCTTTGTTCTTAAACCAATATATATATACTGTACCTAGAAAATAAGTACACACATATATAGTGCATCTGCTTCTCTCTATATATTTTAAACTCATTTTAAATTTTTTGTATTCAGAAAGTTTTCACATTTTTTATTATAATGCTTACCTTTTTTATCAAAACTTTATGTAATGACCCAAGTCCCATTTTTTCTAAATTAGTTTTCTGCCCTTTGACTTTCTCAGCTTTTATCAGATATTCTTTGATACCAATTGTTGGCTATGGTGTAGTCAGATTATTTTACTTTACACTTTTTCTCAACTTTTTACTCATATCTTTTATTTCTTTTTAGTTGGAGCATGCAGTATTTATTATTCTTTCACTTTGGCCCAACTTTGTTTTAATCTTATATCTACCATACATACATGAATCGTTTACTGTTAGTCCTTTTGCCAACGTATTCTCACCAACAAAATTTGTTCTGTAGGCAACTTTTGAAAGGGGGGTTCAAGAGTGTGGAATTCATGTAGTTATTGCCTATTTAAAGTGTGTTTTGTAAGTTTTTGATGCAAGCAATATAGCCTTGTTGAATATATAGACCTTGGTTCATCTTTTTTATTCTTTATTTTCTTGCAAATCTTCTTCATTTTATTCCTGCAAAAAGTCTGATACCAGATTATTTTTTTTCTCCTCTGATTTTCTTTTGTTTCTTTTTCTTTCTTTCTTTCTTTCTTTCTTTCTTTCTTTCTTTCTTTCCTTCTTTCTTTCCTTCTCTTTCTTTTTTTTTATGAAGATGGGTGATAAATAACTTAATATCATTTTCCTAGAGGTCCTGAGACTTTTTTTTTCTCATTGACCATTATCTTTGAAGTCTAATTACCTTACTAGGATAGAATAGATTACTGAGATGAAAATTTCAAATTAATTTCCCCAGATATACCAAAGACTGTCTATATGGAGACTCAAGTCTTCATTTATTTGGGGAAAATTTTCTTAGATCTAAATATAAGTTCCATTTCATTATTTTATTTTTCTTCTTAATAGACTCTATGCGTACAGTATAGCTTATATTATTGTTTTGTATATAAATTGGTAATTCAGTCTAATTCTTCATTTTATTGTCTTATTCTTTTATCTTTTTATTTCCTTCTTACTATATTGACTACTGTCATGGATTTCTTGACTGACCCTTATCTCTATAATTTAGTTATTATTTTGAAGATTGCTTTGAGTTATTTAAAATTTCTTCCATTATTACAGACTGTTCTTAATGTATATCTTCCTTTTTCTTCTGTTCTCAGTTTTTGACACTTTAACACAAGGGATTTTATCATAGGCAAATTTTTTGCTACAATTTTCTTCTGCTTTGTGCATGTTTTGTAAGATAGAATTTTAATTAGCTGAAATGTGTTACTTATAATTTTGTTTTTTTCCAGTCTATTTGTATGAATGATTTTATTTCCATTCCTGTATTAGAAATAACAGTAGTGAGCAGTGGATGCTGAGGAGTTTGGTTATGTGTGCCCCAGGTTATGTCTCAACAACAGATTCTGAAGTGAAGCTTCATCTGCAAGATATTTATAAGGGGCACCCTTAAGATCAGCCCCTGGGAGATAGTGGTAGAAAAATGTAGTGGATGACAGAGGGGGAAATAAAGCTATGATTCAGACTCAAGAATAGCTTTGACTGTCCCATGGGTAGGTTTAGAGCTGCAACGGTCTTTTAGAATTGTCCCTAGTTGGAGCAGATGGCCAAATCTTTAAACTCTTGCTTCTAAAAGTCTTGGGTGTGAGTCACCTGGAAAAGAAATGTAGAAAAGTGAACCTTTGATGAAGCAGCTCTCAGCCACCGCGGGACTGACACTTGAGTTTGTTTGACATTGATGTAGACAAATATGGTTTTGTTGAGCTGATTGTACTCTTTAAGGAAGGGAGGAATGTTGTAGCATGTCTATGGTTCATCATTCTTTATTGTTTTAGTAAGACTTCTGGTTTTTTCCAACTGCCTCCTTTTTTCCTCTCATTATCACATCTCCAAAGAGTGCCTCTCATTCCAAGTTACTCCCATTCATTCCACAAAACACTACTTCCTCCTATGAATTCATGCATTTCAAGTATCTTCCTTTTTATTTCCCTAGAAACTAGTTGCTTTGGCTTGGTTTCTACAGAAAATAAAAATCAAAATACTCCCAAGGAAAACTGGCAAGGAAGTTCAAAAAGCAGGACTAGAAAGGGAAGAAAGCCAAGTAGGCTTGTGATATCTGGCAAAGTTTCCTAGTGTCTCAGAACCATTCTGCTCTTCAGCAGTGGGGCTGGTTGCCACATTCCACACTCTGCAATCCTTGGTTAAGGGCCAACTCTAGTTCTCTGTGTCTGCAAGCAATGAGGGCTCCAGAAGTCTGAGAGAGGTTCTCTGGAAAAGTGATACAGTTGTTGGCTGTTGGATGGAGTGGAATAGGGCTAGGATCGCATAAAAATGTCATTCAAAGGAATTCAGGAGGATGAGAGGAGTGCTGCCGTTGTTATCCACTGACATTATACACTAAGGTCTTTTGAGTCTTAGACTGGTTTTTGGATTTTCTGCACTCATGATGGACTTTTCTCTTTCTTGGGGTGACTTTATCTGTGTTTTATCACCCTTAGTTCCCTCTTCCTTATTGTATTTTCCAAAAAGTATCCCTATCTTAGTCTGGTTTAGATTGCTTATAACAGAATACCTGAAATTGGGTAATTTATAAAGAAAAAAATATTTCTTACAGTAATGTAGGCTTCAAAATCCAAGGGCCAGAGGGATGATTTGGTGAGAGCCTCCTTACTGGTGGGAACTCTCTTTAGAGTCCCATGGCAGCCCGGGGCATCATATGACCAGGGGGCCAATTGTCAAGTGTCAACTCAGTCTCTCTTCCTTTTCTGATAAAGCCACCAGTTTCCCTCCTGGATAATTCACTAGTTCATTAACCTATTAATCAATGAATGAATTAATCCATTCATGATGAGAGAGCCCTCATGATCCAGTCATCACTCTCTTCCCCCCCCATTTTTATTTTAGATTCATAGGTTATACATGCACGTTTGTTACATGGACGCATTGTGTGGTGGTGAGGATTGGGCCTCAGGTGGCCAATTCCCCAGAAAGTGAACATTGTACCCACTGAAAACCAATCAACTCTTAAAAGTGCCATCTTTCAATATTGCTACATTGGGGAATAAGTTTCAACAAGAGTTTTTAAGGAACATTCAAACCATGCCAGCCTGTTTTACTTTCTTGCTTCTGAATGAACTCCTGAGCAGGCTCTGCTGGATTTGGGTGTTTCTTATTTACACATTAGAAGTTTGGAATATTCTCTGTCTTTGAGTTATGCTACTGACCTTTACTGAAGATATTTTTTGCCTTGTGTTGTTTTACTAAGTAGGGTGATATATATATCTCTGTATAGTTTTTTTTTTAAGTTTGAGAGGAAATGTTTGGATTTAGGCTGTCCAGTATCTTAAGGAGACTTGGGGTTTGATTGAGTCTTTTCTTAATACCTTGTTTATAATAGTTATCATTTATTAATATATTTAGTGCTTCATAAATATGGAAACATTTTAAATTTATTATTTTCTTTGATATCCATATGGAAACTTTCCTGTTTTTATTACTATTACTTTTTTTGAAATGAAGAACTTGCAATCAATAAGTTTAAATGATTTGCTCTAGGAAGTATGAGTAGAAATTAATAATTCAGGGTTTATTGCCTAAGAGAAGTGACCTATCACTGAATTACACATGTAGGCAAACTTAAATGTTATGAATCTATAAGTTTCATAGCATTTGATTAGTGGCTCCAGTGTGGGCAAATATATGAAAACCTCCAGTTAACCATCAGTCAATAAAGTCATCCATTCAAGCATTTGTTAAAATTTTATTATATGTTTAACCACATATCATAATATGTTTAATCACATATAATAATGTTTCTAAATTTTTCAAGAAAGACTTCTTCTTGCCTTACATACCTTTTAAGTTGTATTAAAAATACAGTAGTGGTATTTAGTTTGGCTTAACTTTGTAACATGATTGGAATTCTTGTTGCACCAATTCTTCCTACACAGTTCTTAGATTCACCCTTGTAAGGATATGTTAGTTTCATGATGTAAAGATTATTTTGTTTAAATAAAATTTTATTTCATTGTATATATAGTTTTGAAATTGTTGGAGTTATTAATCAAACTCTGTAACTATGTTTTCACATCATATGTTCTTATAAATTTTACTGTACCTAAGAAATTCTAATCCTTCCAATAAGTCCATTACTGTAATTTAACTGACATTATATTTATTGTAGACAAAAACTGAACTCAGCTTTAGATATAATCTTGGTCTGAGTTGAAGTTGGCAAGTACTCTGATGGCTTCTAAATCTTTGAGTTAAGTTTTTGGGGTTTTTTTTGTTGTAGATTTCAACAGAGTGGACTTTATACAAATGTAGGGCAAAACACTAATTATCTTGTATTTATTGTCCTTTTCCATTGAGCCTTTCTGTGGGATACAATGCTGACTACAGTTTTCTAGGGCTGCCTTACTTTATAATTTCTTGTTGCATCTCTGCTGAAGTACTAGGGGCTAACCACTAATAAAGACCTAAGTTATGTTTTTTCCAGAAGTATGGGCATTATAGGGAAGTCTTAAGGACAAAAAATATTGAAAACCCAAAGACATAAATCTTAATTATGAATATTACACACTAGTAAAACATTTATGGATGGATGAATGGAAAGGGATATTTTACAGTGCCAACGTACTGTCAAAAGTGTGAATGTCTGAAGTATAGAGACACCAAATTTTATCTTTGCATTAACCTAGGACACATACAGTAGACCAGGTTGTTGAATACATTTATTGAATAAACGGTTTCATGAATATGGCCTGATTATTGAGTGAGTGCTTTCTTCTAAAATCATAAGAAACTAATTTTTTGTTGTTTCAAGTATTCTCAGTAATATTAATGAGATCTTCAATCTGCCAATGTTTCATGTGGAGTTAAACACAAGTTAATCATAATGACTCCATTTTCGTTTTATTCCTTTATTAATGACCCTTTCAAACACATTTTTGAAACCATATGGCTTACACATCTGCAATTAGCCATTTTATTATATCAAATGCACGATAAAAAGTGAACATGCTACCCAAATCAACCATTCAGGAAAAAAAAAATATTATATACAAGTGTTTTAATCAAATTTCTTGGAGTGTTATTCAAAAAATTCTAATCAACTTTGAAAACGTTCAGTTCTCTCTGATTTTTTAAATAAGGTATTAATATTTTCAAGATTCTGGCCAGGCTCGGTGGCTCAGCCTGTAATCCCAGCACTTTGGGAGGCTAAGGTGGATGAATTGCCTGAGTCCACAGGTTTGAGACCAGTCCAAGCAAGTTGGTGAGACCTCGTCTCTACAATTAAAAAAAAAAAATTAGCCAGGCGTGGTAGCACATGCCTGTAGTTCCGGCTACTTGGAAGACTGAGGTGGAAGGATCACTGGAGCCCAGCAGGTCGTCTCTGGGGTGGCCATGAGTGTGCCACTGAACTCCAGCCTGGGTGATGGAGTGACTCCAACTCCAAAAATATATATATATTTTCTAAAAGTATGATTTAGTTTTCAATCTCAAATGTCCACATATCAAAGAAAATTAATTTTATATGTTGAACATACACATAATTGTTTCAATAAATATATTTTCATTTATTTAAGAAAATTAAATTCAGCAGAATTATCATCTTAACAGTTTTAATTTTTAATCTTTTGGATCGGTTTCAATTGTATCAGTTAATTATACTTCTTTTGCAATTTTTTTTTTTACTTTTAAAGATGTGGTGTACAGTTCAGGATTAGGTATATAAGTGGTTCACTGCTTCTATAGCAATAACGTTAAAATTCCTTAAAATATATAGCAAACTAAGTTTTCATTAATACAGTGTATTGGTTAAGAGAAAATTCCTAGGATCAGATTGTTCTGCCATGAACAATGATCTCAAATGGGAGAGAGATCCAGAATTCAGGTTCTAAAACCTTTGTTCTTAAACAATTGATGTCTGTCTACATCAGAATCACCTAGATTTTAAATAGCTTTTTAAAACACAGATGACTTAACCCAGCCTCAGAGCTTTTGACTTAGTAGGTCTTAATTGAAACCCAAAGATTTATATTTCTAATATGTTTCTCAGTGTTGCTGCTGATGCTGCTGGTCCAGGAACTATCCCATGGCCCAGAAACCTAGATCCTTGTGCTCAAAATAAGTGCCTCTCCCAGCTTTTCAATAGTTTTTTGAAGGAAGCTTTGGAACTCTGAATGCTTCTGGCAAGTCTCCACTGCACACTTTTCTCCGCTAGTCTCATCAGCTATAGAGAGACCTTGTGTATTAGTCACATGGGTGTTACAATGATAACGATGGCTGAGGATCTCAGGTCACCACTCATCTCTTCCATTCCGTTTCCCCTATGCCTCTACACGTCCCTGTTTTACGTTTCTTATTCTATCTTCCCCTACTTTCTGAAACCGTTTTCTAACGTGTTCTCTGGAACTCACGGTTCAGCATCAGAAAAATATCCTCTGTCCTCAAGGGCTCCACTTTGCCTTCTTGCCTTAACTAAAACTGGGCTCTTTGCTGTAGTTGTTGCTTCCCTGATCCCTTCCAATAAGAGCTGTGTTTGTTCCCATACCGTCTACATTTTGGCCTGGAGGTGGAATAGCTTCTCTTCATTGCCATTTCTAATTTCTTTGCCCTATTTTTTTTTTTTAGTTCTGTGTCCAGCTTGTTTATGACACAGACATCAAATTTTGTATCAGAAACACTTTTGACTTGTCTCTTGTTTTGACCCAAGGTAAGAATCAGGGTGTGGAGGACCATGTGGAAACTTTTTAAAATAGAAAATTATAATCTGTCTCTGATCCAGAGCGTCTCACATAAAGTGCGTGCCCGTGTATGTGTGTGTGTATGAGCTTTTCTGGATCTGTGCATGTGCCTGTGTGTGGTAGAACAATGATTATTTCTCCCCAGTGACACGGATCATTTTCCCCAAGGTTTCCTCCTGTCTGGTTTTTCTTCCCACAGTGCCAAATCAATAGATCAATTTTTATTGTATTTGTTTATTTATTGTGAAGTTGTAATGTTCCTATGTCTGCATGTTGCTCATTGAATTCCAGTCTCCAGCCATCATTGTCAATCTCCTGGCTGCAGGAGAAGGTGGAGATCGCCTTATGTTTATATACTGTTTTGCCATTTAGTACAAAGTTCATCAGATTAGGCCCACTATAAACATATACATCATTAATAAATACACTTTCACAAATTCTAAAATGTTGAAAAATTAAGATAAAGGCAATAAAGGTTTTTGCGGCATTCCATGGCATCTTTTTTTTTTTTTTTTTTGAGTTGAAGTCTCATTCTGCCGTCCAGGCTGGAGTGCAGTGGCACGCTCACGGCCACCACAGCCTCAACCTGCTGGGCTCAGGGGATCCTTCTACCTCAGCCTTCAGAGTAGCCGGAACTACAGACCAGCGCTACCACGTCTGGCTGATTATTTGATTTATGGTAGAGATGTGGTCTTGCCATGTTGCCCAGGCTGGTCTTGAACCCATGGCCTCATGTAATCCTCTTGCCTTGGCCTTCCACAGTGCTGGGATTACAGGCTTCAGCCACTGTGCCCAACTTCCATGGCATCTTTTAACTTTGTGCTTTCGTTTGGGATTGGTGGCTCAACCTGTAATCCCAGCATTTTGGGAAGCCAAGGCAAGTGGATTACTTTAGCTTGCGGGTTCAAGACCAGCCTGAGCAACTAGGCCAGACCTTGTCTCTACAATCAATCAAAAATTAGTCAGGTGTGGTAGCACACTCCTGTAGTTCTGGCTACTTGAAAGGTTGAGGTGGAAGGATAGCCTGAGCCCAGCAGATTGACACTGGGGTGACCATGAGTATGCCACGGAACTCCAACCTGGGTGACAGAGTGAGATTCCAACTCATAAAAATAAAAATAAAAAATAAAATAATAATAAATATATGCTTTCATTGCACCTGCATGGATTCACTTGAAAATTAAAGTTTATTCAATATATTTTGATTTAATTTTACATGAAAAGTTATTTCAGGATGCTTAGAATTCCTGGAGTGTAACATCATCTTTTTGAGACTTTTGGTTATTAATCCCATTTGATATATACTTGATACTATTTTCAGACTGAAACCAATCAGGCAAATGGAAGAGATATCTGATTTTATGTGAAATTTATAATATCCTAATGATTCCTAGGACTGCATAAACAAAATTATTTAAGCTTTGTAGTTATTGATATTTATATCCCATCACTTTTGGCAAAATGTTTTTACTTTTTCTAAGACATAATTCACATAGCAGATTATAGTACCATATTTAAATATTCACTAAAATTTATAGTATTTTTCTTACTAAGAATATATAATCATTTTCATACATTTTTCAATTAATGGGTAATAGATTTTTTCCCTATATTTACACCTATCTCATGGCAAGAACTGTTTGATCTGTATTTTATTTTGCATGTGCATTATTGGCAAACACTTTAAGATAGCTTCATCAAATATATATTACAATGATTAATGCAGCATGCAGAATGAAATAGAAATAAACATTTACATTTTAAAAAACTCCTTACATTCTAGTAATTCAGCACAAGGGCATGCAAAGTGGTTTCCTTGGCAACAAGAGATAGTAAACATTCATTTGTGAATTTAAAATTATATTGCCTCAGAATTTGATGTTCATTCTCATTGTTTTAATCTTACTGTGAGAAAATTATTTTATACTAAACAAAAGTAGGTAAAACAACCCTGTCATTATAAAAGAAAGAAATGTTACACTTACCCAGATTCAGAGAATGCAAAATAAACGGGGTTAAGCAAAATAGACTTGGTCCAATTTAAATTAAAAATGATCATTAAAACACTCACTATTTTTGAAAACACTAAGTAGTTTTAGATGGATCATATTTAATCAAATAAGCCTAGGATTAAAATTATTTAGATCTGTTGTTTCTCCAGATACATACCAAATATAGGTTTTCTTCCCACAGAAAAAAAAATCAGACAATGGATTTGATGTAATTATTTTGATTATCAATTATTATTGTTTATTATATGTTATTTCAAAATAATACTACTAGCTGCAAAACAGAAGTACCATATCAGTCAGGGCGCCGTGGTTCATGCCTGTAATCCCGGCACTTTGGGAGACTGAGGCAAGAGGATTGCCTGAGTCCAAGGGCTCGAAACCAGCCTGAGCAACTTGGCAAGAGCTCATCTCTACAACAAATCAAAGAAAAAAAGAAAGAAATACTATAGCAGTGAATTAGTCAGGTTTCTTGAGAGTATCAAAACCAGTAGGATATATATGTATAAATATATAATATTTAAATATCATATATATAATCTTTATTTTAGATTCAGGAAATAGACATGCATGTTTATTACATAGACATATTGTGTAGTGGTGGGGATTGGATCTTAGGTGTTCCATTTCCCAGACAGTGAACATTGTACCCACAGGTTCTTTCTGAACCCTATCCCCCTCTCCATCTTCCTCCTGTTGTTGTCCCCAGCATTTATTATTTCCATCTTTGTGACCATTTAGTTCCCACGTATGAGAGAGAATATGTAGTGTTTGTATACACATATGTTAAGAGATTTATTTTAAGGAATTGGTTCATGAGATAGTATGGATTGGCAAATCCAAAATCTGTAGGGAAGACTGATAGATTGGAGATTCAAGTAAGAGTTGGTGTTGTAGTCTTGAGTCTGAAGGCTGAAGACTCAGGCAGAATTTCTATTTTGCAGTGTAGAGGCAGAATTCTTTCCTCTTTGGAAACCCTCAGTCGTTGCTTTTAAGGCATTTATCTGATAAATGCAGCCCATTTTGGAAAGTAATCTGCTTTACTTAGGGCAAATTGATTGTAAATGACCTCATCAAACTAACAAGCTTCTGCAAAGCCAAAGAAACCATCAAGAGAGCAGGGAGACAACCTACAGATTGGGAAAGAGTATTTGCCAACTCCAGGTCTGACAAAGGCCTAACATCGTGGATCTACAAGGAATTCAAACGTGAGGAAAAGAAAAAAGCAAACAACCCCATTATAAAATGGGCAAAAGATATGAACAGACACTTCTCAAAGGAAGACATCCAAACAGCCAACAGACACATGAAGAAATGTTCAACCTCACTAATCATCAGGGAGATG
>CAUYQG010017266.1:0-14173 GCA_963574415.1 Tarsius wallacei
GAGAATTCCTACTTCTAGGTAACAGCTCTCCAACAGCTCACCAGCTCACAAAGAGCTTACAGGCTGTACCCTGGGACACAGACTCACAAATATTCAGTTCAGGGCTGCTGTGTGGGCAGTGACTGTGAGTCTCTGTACCATTCAACCCTGTTGGAGAAAGGCTGCTTATGGAATCATTCCCTTGACCCTCTAATTCTACAGATAAGAATGTGTGCTAAAGAAACATTCATACAGGTATAGAGATGTGTTCATAGTCACGATAGGAGGAATCTAGAAGAAAATTTAAAAAGATGTATAGGTAGTATGTGAATAGTGGAAATAAATTAGAATAATTTAAAATGCTCAGTTAATTAAAAAGGAGTATGTAAATAAAATAACAATAAAAACATGATTTTTAAAAGCTAGATCATAGATATAAAAGAAAACTGTTTACTTAAGTGTACATTGTTTGCACATGTAACTTAAAAGGCTCTATTTGTCAGATTGGATAATATAGCAAGATCGAAATACTTATGCTATAAAAGAATCCTCCTTAAATTTAATTAATAAACTCAGTGGATGGAAAATGTTATATCCAACAATCCTGAATCAAATGAGAGGTAGAGAAGCGATATAAATATACACAAGTATACTTCAGAATGAGGATTTTTACCAAGGGTCAAGAGGGACATTTCATGATGTTAGAGTTCCATTTATTGAGAAGACACAAGAATCATTACTATGTATTCCACTTCCAAAATATAGGAGCCAAAATGGATCACCAATAATTTGCTCTAGAATATACTCCATACCATTAGCACTCCTTCCTCATTCTACCACCCACCTCCCTGCCCCCAACCCTTGGCATCCTCTAACCTGTTTTCTGTCTCTACATATTTGCCCATTCTGGACATTTCATATAAATGAAATCATACAATATGTGGTCTTTTGTATCTGGCTTCTTTCACTTAGCACAATTATTTCCAAGTCTTAGCACAATTATTTCCAAGTTCCACCTATGTTATAGCATGTATCAGTGCTGCATTCTTTTTATTATTGAATAATATTCCATTATATGGATGCACCATCACATTTCACATTTGGTTCATATATTCAGTAGTTGATGTTTGTTTGTACTCTTTGGTTATTATGAATAAACCTACTAGGAACATTTGTATATACGTTTTTGTAGGGACTTACACTTTCAGTTCTCTTTGGTATATACCTAGGAGTAGAACAGCTGGGTGATATGGTAACTCTATGTTTAACTTTTTAAGGAACTGCCAGACTATTTCCCACTGTACCATTTTGCATTCCCACCAGCAATTTATGAGCATTTCAATTTCTCCACAATTTCCCTCAACACTTATTGTTATTTTTAAAAGTTGTGTTCCTACTAGTAGGTGTGAAGTGGTAATTCATTGTGGTTTCACACTTTATTTCTCTAATGACTAATATTTTTGAACATCTTTTCATGTGCTGTTTGGTCATTTGTATATCTTCTTGACAGAAATGTCTATTCAGATGAGTAGCTCATTTTAAAATTTGAGTTATTTGTCTTTTTAAAACTTTAATTAAATATTTATTTTAAACACTATTACATTATTGTTGTTTGACAGACCTCCCCCCACCTCAAACCAGGCATCAGGAGGAAACAATTAACTCTATGCTCTGAAGACAACATCCTGACAACAAAGCTTTCTCCTGGGAGCTTCAGAAATACACTTTAGAAGTTGTGTGTGTGTGTGTGTGTGTGTGTGTGTGTGTGTGTTGGAGTCTCACTGTAGCCCAGGCTGGAGTGCAGTGACAGGCTCATGGCCACCACAGCCTTTACCTGCTGAGCTCAGGTGGTCCTTCCGCCTCAGCCTTCCAAGTAGCTGGAACTACAGGTATGCACCACCATGCCGCCTAATTTTTTGGTTTACTGTAGAGGCAAGGTCTCGCCAAGTTGCCCAAGCTGGTCTCAAACCCCTGAGCTCAGGCAAGCCTCTCGCCTCCGCCTCCCAAAGTGCCAGTATTACAAGCATGAGTCACCACTCCCAGCATTGGTTATTTGTCTTTTTATTGCTAAGTTGTAAGAGTTCTTTATACATCTGGATACCAGTTTCTTATCAGATACATTATTTACACATATTTTTCCCATTCTGTGGATTATTTATTTACTTAAGGTGTCCTGAAAGACACAGCTTTTTAAAAAACTTTGATTAATTTACTTAAGTTTTTCATTTATTGCTTATGCTTTTAGTGTCATATCCAACAAGCTATTGCTTAACCCAAAGTCACAAAGATTTACTCCTTTGCTCTCTTTTTTAAATTTAATTTTTTTAATTTTAAAAATGTGGGGTACAATTCAGAGTTAGGTATACAAGTATGCATTATGCATGTATCCTTGTTGATAAGGTGTGCCCCCCCTTCCCTGGCAGATTCCCATTACTGCCAATCCTGCTCCCGCCCTCGCCTGGCAGTTTCTCACTATTGCCAATCCTTTTCTTATAGTATCACGATAATTGTTCAAGGTCCGCTTATGAGTGAGAAAATGTGGCACTCGGTTCTTTGTTTCTGTGATAGGTCACTCAGTATTATAGATTCTAAGTCCATCCAGGTTGCTGTGAAGTTCATAATTTTGTCCTCTTTTATGGCTTCGTAATATTCCATCATGTATATGTACCACATTATTTTTTATCCAGTTCTCTTTCAACGGGCAGCACGGTTGGTTCCATGTTTTTGCGATTGTGAACAATGCTGTAATAAACATATGTGTGCAGGTATCTTTTTCATAGAGTGATTTGAGTTCCTCCAGGTATATTCCCATTAGGGGGATTGCAGGGTCATATGGAAGGTGGATTTTTAGATCTTTTAGGAATTGCCAAACTGTTTTCCACAGAAGTTGTATTAGTTTACACTCCCACCAACAATGTAGAAGTGTTCCCTTTTTGCTGCATCCTCTCCAGCATCTGTTGTTTTTTAAGTTATTGATGACAAGGGTGCCCACTCTCACCCTTCCTTTTCAACATAATATTGAAAGTCCTAGCTAGAGCAATCAGATAAGAGAAGGAGATCAGGGGTATCCAAATGGGAAAAGAGGAAATTAAGTTATTCCTCTTTGCAGATGACATGATTCTATATCTTGAAAACCCAAGAGAATCTGTCAAAAATCTCCTTGCACTGATAGAAAAAACTTTGGCAAAGTCTCAGGGTATAAAATAAAGGTGCAAAAGTCAGTCCATTTTTATGCACCAGCAATAAACAGACCAACACAAATAAAAAGCATAATCCCATTCACAATAGTCACCAAAAAAATGAAATATCTTGGCATCTTCCTAACCAGAGAAGTGAAAGACCTTTACAATGAAAACTACAAAACACTGCTCAAAGAAACCAAAGATGACACAAACAAATGGAAAAATATTTCAAGCTCACAGATTGGAAGAGTCAACACTGTTCAGATGTCCGCCCAAGGCAATCTACAGATTTAATGCATTACCCATTAAATTACCAGCTACAGGTGCCCATTAAATTACCAGCAGCATTCTTCTCAGACCTGAAAACGACAATACAGGAATTCATATGAAAACATAAACGACCTCAAATCGCCAAAGCAATCCTCAGCAAAAAACAAACAAAAAACCATAGCAGGAGGCATCACACTCCCAGACTTTAAGCTTTATTATAAAGCTACAATAATCAAAACAGCCTGGTATTGGTACAAGAAGAGGCATATAGACCAATTGAACAAGATAGAGATTTCAGAAGCAAAACCTCAACTTCTCAACCAACTCATCTTCGACAAAGTCTCCACAATTAACCACTGGGGAAAGGAGAACCTATTCAGTAAATGGTACTGGGAAAACTGTCTGACCACATGCAGGCAAAGATTTTTAAAGGCCGGGGTAAATTTCAGGAAATCAGAAGCTAAGGCAATATCATAAATCAATACATGGAGGTAACACACTGGTTTCAGCATAAAAGGGTGGAATATCTTGGAGCAAAGTCTTATAGGTTGTAGGTAGATTCAAAGATTTTTGAATTTTCAGTTGGTTAAGGAAGAGAAGATTTGTTTAAAATAAAGGACCATAGTTAATGTTCAGTCTTCATTTCCCCTGTATCTGAGGCCTATGTGCCAGCAGATCCATTTGGTGGTGGTGGTGGGGGGATCTCAGTGAGGGTCTGAGCCTCTGAAAGAGAACTGAGAGATATAAGAGGGGGGACTCCTAAAAAAACTGGAATTATTTTTTGGAGGATGGGTCCCTTGTAATACAGGCTTCCTCTACTAGATAAGTGCTCTAGGAACTCATAGGCCTCAGTGTACCAGCCAGCATTGTTTTGAGAGGCTACGTTCAGCTTCAGTGAATATTTTTTTGGAGAGTCTTTAAGCACATTTGTCCATTTCATGATGGGTGATTTTGAGAGCATCTGCCCACAGTGCGTTGAGTGTTCAGCAGTTTTTGACCAAAAACAGCATTACTCCCATGCCCTACCCTCTCTATTTACTCTCAGCAACAATTTTTTTCCCTGATGAAAAAAGTCCTCAAAGGAAAATGTTTTGTCGGTGTAGAAGAGGCAAGAAACAAAAAGCGGCAAAAGCACTAAAAGGCCTCAGAATTGATGAGTTCATAAACTGTTTCGAGCAGTGGAAAAAGCATCTTGATAGATGTATTGCATCAAACGGGTAGTACTTTGAAGGTGACTAAAGTTTAAACACATAAGAGTAAATACACAATTCTTTCTAAGTAAATTCTGGTTTTTTGGGGGGATACTCCCTTGTATGTTAAGATGCTATCTTCAGCTTTTATAGGGAAAGCAAACATCTCTGGAACTTTAACTTCCTTGGTTATTGTTTTAGGCTATGATTACCTTCTTGTTTAACAAGTTACTTCTTTATTTCTGGGATTAGCTAGATGCCCGAACTTCCCTTGAAGGAACTTTAGGATTTTCTTTTATGTTCATCTGTGGGGTCCACAGGCCCCTAAAGAAGGAGGTTCCTGATCTGTCTCAATTCCCCATCTCTGTCACTCCTCAATCCTGAAGGGCACGGGGTGCTGATCACTCGGGCCACTTCCTACTGAAGTGGAGTGAAGATTGGGGACCAGGATATGAGGAGAGAAAGTATCCAGCATGGAGTTCGAGATACTCACAAGTTCCAGGCATGGCACCACAGTGCTGTACTATCATTATAATAGTTGCTTTAGTCACCACTTTATTACAACATTTTAATGCATATTTGGTCATAATATAAAGCATAAGCAAAATAAGCAAGACTGACATGCCTAGCTTTAGCAATCCAGAAAACATAGAATGTATTCCATGGGGAATCCTAGAAAACAAAGTCGAAAACCAGTCCTCAGGGATAGTCAGGGAGACCTGTTGTAACCAAGTGGCTTGTTCTCTAATTTTTCCTGAGTTTCTACCTACACTGATTTGTTTAAGTAAGTACAGCATATGGTATTTGCAACCATTCATATGCCTCCCTGCTCCACTAAGATGTAATAATCTAGGGCTATCTTATGATCTAAGATAACCCAAGCCTATGAATTAATTCTTCTCTGTTGGGTAGCTACTGAAGCTGCAGTTTCCTTAGCAAGAATTCCTAACGTAAGGGAGAGATTTCCAATTGTATGTTCGTGGGATGTCACTCCCAACCAAGGTAACACAGTTAATCCAAAGAAATACCCAACTCCATCTTCTTGGTACCCAGGCAAGTAAGAATGTGTGTCTTCCCAAAGTGAGTTTGTGGACCATTTGGTTCTACCAAGTAGTTTTAGGGAACTTGTCCAGTGCTTAGTTTCAGTAGTTTGTATAAGGAAAATGAGAGAACTGAGTAGCCTAACAGGCAAGTTCCTTCTCTATAATAGCTGTCAATACATTTATAAGCCCAGGAGGTTCCTTGGTATGCCCCACAAACAAAGAGAACCCCAGAAAGATTGTACAGATTGAGCCCAGAGTCTCATGGTAGGGTTTTGCAGTTTGGGTTAATCCAAGGAGCCTTAACTGGTAGGTCTATTTCCAAGTGTTGCTTTTTTAGTAAGTAATTATTGAATTTGATGTAACCCAAAATATAAGCTCAGAGGTGTCTTTGAGCAGGCTTTTATGGATGGTGGTAAAAAGAGTATGGGCTAGTAGTATTCTTGTCAATCGATAGTAAACTAAACAGAGGAGAAGCGTACTATTTCTTTCTCAGCAAACTTAATCAAGGTAGCTCCAAGAAGGTAAAGACCATAATGGCAATACCCTTTTATGCAGCATTTTATAGTAGAATCAAAAAATGAGAAATTAAACAGTTGGTTAATTATGGTGAAACCAACAGGCTTGGAGCAGTTCAAACCTTTAGGTATAGAGTGAATCCCACACCCCTTCATAAAGAAGTTAGGAGGAAGCAGAGAGCTGGAGATAGAGGGCCCTGGGTTGTTACCTTCAAGGCCACATGAAGGAGCCTTTTGTTATAGTCTCTGGTAAAATTGTGAACAGCTGTAAAGTTAGTTCCAAGCATGACTAAAGGATCAGTATGGTCATGGACTGAAAATGGTTTAGGATGACAAATCCAACAACTGGTTAAATTTACTGAAGAGGCCAGAGAGTGAAAAATTCTAACTAAGGAGTTATCGCTCAATGGAAAATCAAGGGTCAAGGAAACAAGGCTGTAAACTGAAATTATGGTCGGTTGCTAGCAGTACAGTTAGAAAGACACAGCAAGCACCATGTACAACTTATTTTATTCAGGTTCTGAATTAAAATTCTTGGGTATGCTTTCTAGTGAAATAAGAATAAGCAGATGATTAATTACTATAATGCAGCTAAAAAACAGGTTGAGAATGAATAACCAGTCTGATTCCTGGTTATGCTTTGCAGGTGAAGTGCTTAAGAGATTCAGGCGACAAACATAAAGAGCTAAGCAAACAGGAAATCAAGAAAATGCCCCAACATACACAATAGGTAATTATGTAGGGCCAGGAATCAGTCATTACTTATCTGTGGATTTCTTTTGATGATTTTTAATTTGAGGCCAAACCCAGGCTTATGGGGATAGCTGCAACTAGCAGGAGCTGGGTTTTTAGGGGTAGAGTTGGCTGGGTCTTGCAGGTCTGCAGCTGGATCAAGAACCAGCTTTATCCAAGAGCGATGAATCCATGGCTTAACTCCTTTTAATTTAATAGAAGAGCGTGTTACTAACAAAACTTGGTATAGTCCCGCCCACCATGGTTTAAGTTGATCACTGGGGTGGGCATCTCTCCAAGTTTTGAGGAGCACCCAGTTTCCTGGTTTTATTTTATGGAGAGAAACATCAGTAGGATGCATCATCCCATTAGAGGCAAATTCACGGATGGCATTTAAAGGGGGATCCCTGTTGCATCTCACAACTAGGGTAGGGCAGTGGCTCTTTTGAGAAGACATCATCAATCCTACTAGCCTTTCTCCTGAAAGGCTTCAGTTTATTTCAAATTCCTTCTCTTCAAGGATCTGGATGCAGGTGGTACCAGGAAATAATCTTTCAGATCCCAGAAGGGCATGGGGGCTTCTCAAGAACCATTTGACACATAGGGTGTGAGATGATGCAATCTTTTGTCCCACTTTTCATCAGCCTTTGATTCTTTCTTGCACCATCATGTTATTCCACATGAGTCTAGAGCAATACCAGGACTTAGGGCCAATATCTTCCCTTTACTAATAGAAACCTGCCCCTCACCCGAGGAGATCGTTTCTCCTCTTTTTCTTTCAGCAGTCCTTTTCCTGATCTCATCTGCGTTCCCCACCAGATAGTTCCCCCTGGAATCCTAAAGACCTAGCCAGGCCCCTTAGTCTAGTGTCTTATCTTGGAGAGGGCTGCCCTCACCAAGGAGAAGGATACTAGTCCCAGGAGACAAGAGCATCAGTGTCCTATGGCAGTGGTCAACCTTGGAAATGAAGCTTCACGGCACACCCCAGCTGCCCCTGAACCACTTTCTTACTACAGAAAGCAAGACATAGCAGGAAGGTGCTCATAATCCTTTTTGGGGAATATTGTGTCCTCCTCCATGCTGGAGTGTTATTTTGTCTGCACCAAATCCTTGTACCAACTGCAACATTCCTATCCTTCTGATGTGAATAAGAAGTTTGAGGGTACTTCTTCCTTTTTAAAAAATTGAGACAGTATCTTGCTCTGTGACTTAGATTGAAGTTCACTGGTGCGATCATAGCTCATGATAACCTTGACCTCCTGGGTTCAATCTATCCTCCCACCTCAGCCTCCCAAGTAGCTGGGATTATGGGCGCACACCATGTCTTCCTAATTTTTAAATTTTTAGTAGAGACAGGGTCTTGTTATGTGATGCAGACTGCTCTTGAACTGGCCTCAAGCTATCTTCCTGCCTTGGTCTCCCAAAGTGCTGGGATTACAGGCATGAGCCACCAAGCACAATCTGGGAGTACTTGTTTTTGGATGTACCCTAAACTTGTGGTTTACGGTCAGAATACAACTGCCCACTTTTGGGCATTTTGGAAATTTTCAAAGGCAGTTTCGATTATTGGAAGGATTGGAGGGGGCCACTGGCATCTGGGGGGGCGGGGTGAGGGCTGCAGGGAGACAAACATTTTCCCCCAGAGTCTTAAATAAACTAGATTTTCCACACATGTCACTTTCCTGTAAATTGAGTAAAGCTTGTATATTGCCCCATCTGGAAACTCATAGTAACTTACTGACTGCTTTGGAAAGTCACATCACTAAAGGCAATTCCATTCTTGGATTCCAGTCTGACACAACATACCACTATCAGTTTATTTTGTATCTGTGCATGCCTGGAGGAAACAGAATGAGGGGAATCGAACTTATAACATCTTCTGCATTGAACACTTTCAGAAGTATTCAGTTTCAGAAAGAGCAAAGGCTTTGAACTTAGAACTCCATATCTGCTTCTTACTAGAGTCAGATTTTGTAAATTTTAAGAAAACTCATCTTTTTAAAATATTAAATGATATCATAAACAGTGAAGCCTAGCACAGAGAAGTGGCTAATAGATAATACACACTCCATAAATGTGAGGTATTATTCCTCTTGTTGTTAGATAAATATCTCAATACATGGAACTGTTGTCATAACTATACAAAGCTCTAGGTTTGGTCAACCCATTCATGACCATATTGCACAGATCGAAACTCTATAGGCAAATTAAGAGAGTGGCAACTTCTAGCTTTCTGTGTAGAGAGATTACTATCAGCCTATCAGCACAGAAACAGGAGCAGATAGTTTTCAGACTGACAGCATCATGTCAGGCATCTTGCAGGGAGCATGGGCAACTTGCAAAGTTTGAAATGATGGGGACCTGGAGCTGCCCATTCTGTCTCTTTCTTTTACATAGAGTCCAAAGCTTAAAAAGACATGTAATCCAGAAACACAGGAAAGCCTACCTCTACATTATTCAAAGTCTTACAGAGACTTCAGTTTCAGAGAATAGGAAAAGGGATTTTACATCCCAATTTATTTTATTTAGCTAGTGTGACATTGATACCAAAGTCTGATACAGAAAGACTACAGACAGGCTCTGGTTTATGATAATTCCACTTAAGTTTGCCTTTACAATGGTACGAAAATGAAAGGAATTCATTAGAAACAGCACTTTGAGTACCCATACAACCATTCTGTGTTACAATTTCAGTATAGTAGTTAATAAATTACGTGAGATTTTCAACATGTTCTTGTAAAACAGCCTTTGTGTTAGATAATTTTGCCCAACTGTAGGCTAGTGTAAGTATCCTAAGGTTCTAAGCACCTTTAAGGTAAGAGAGGCTAAGCTATTATACTTGGAAGGTCAGGTGTATTAAATGCATTTTTGACTTAGGAAAATTTCAATTTATGATAGACTTATCAGGACATAATCCCATGGCAAGTCAAGGAGTATCTGTACGTTAAATAAAAGTACAAGCTAATGTCACTTATGAAGACATATGTTAAAACTCTGAGCAAATTAGTAAAGACATAGATTATTCAAAAAGGATATGTCATGACCAAATTTTTCCCCCAGGAATGAAAGTTTGGTTTAAACGTATCAACTTACCAATGTAATGTACCATGTTAACAGAGTAATGAAGGGAAAAAAATCTTATGATCATACACGTGAATGCACTACAAGTGCTTGATGAAAATCAACATACATTCAAGATAAATAGTCTTAGTAAATTAGGAATAGAATGGAACTTCCTATTCTAATAAAGTATATCTACAGAAAGCACAGTAAACACGTTGAAATGTTTAAAATTTCCATTTCCTATCAGGCATAAGACAAAGATGCCCACTCTACTGGTTTTATTCAACACTGTATTGGGTGGATGTGTCCAATGTTGTAAAATGGGAAAAGAAAAAAAGCATAATGTTTCCAATGTCAGAAACAAGCTGTTATTATTCAAAGATAATATGATTGGGAAGACACGGCCTTGCCAACATCTTCGTCTCTGAGGAAATGGCAGCATCAGTGGCACGATTCCCAGGGCTCATAGGACTGATGGACAGATGTGGTCAGTGAGGGCCAGACTGTGGGCAGTGGCGAACACATTGTGAATGGTGCTCTTGAGTCCCTTAAAGTGATTACTACTTAGACCTTTTTTCTGGGACACTTTCTTGAAAGGACCAGCATGCATCCAATTTGCTTAGATATAATCCCTTAGAAGAGTTGTTGCAAAGCAGACTACGCTTGTCTCACTAAGACTGTCTCAGCATGTCTTCCTAGATTATGGTTCATTGAACTCTATTCTATAGCTTGGATGCCAAGATGGCCACTGGGGAGTAGCTGATGGGCACCTTTCTTGCAGAGTAGAACAGGGAGGACAAACCCAGCCACTAGCAAGCTCAGGCAGCTAAAGCAGACTTGGACAAAGGAAGCACCCTGCATCCCACAGAGGATTCTTGGAATGTGCAGGGTGCAAGGAGGAGAGGGACGGGGAGGCTGGCATTGGAGCCAGGAGGCTCCATCCCTGCCGGGTGCTAGGCTCTCATAGAATATGAAGTCCTGCTTTGTATGTGACGGGAAGTGAGTGCTCCTGACATGGTATGGGACAGTTCCTTTCCTCCCAGTTGCTCAGGTCCTGAGTCTCGCGTGGGAGGAAGCCTGGTTAGGGCACAGCATGTGCTGCTGGAGCCCACGTGGGACTGGGAACCCATCTGAGTTTGGAAAGCCTACCACCAGTTAACCCCCAAGAGTATGTTTCCCGCCTGTGGTACTTGCTGGCAGCCCTCAGGCCAGAAAAATTCTCCTGCTTGTTACACTCACTAAGTCCCCACCACCAGTGTCTGGCAGTCCACACCCCTGTACCAGAAAGGATCGCCTGCCAGCCTCACATGCCAAAAGGGCATCTTGCCGTGACAGGGAATGTGCTGCTTTTAAGTTCTGAGCACAGCATTTGGTGGGAGAGGGAGAGCTGTGAAAGGTATTTAGAGGCCCTGTTTGCCTGTGGGAGCACTTCTCAGCTGCAGACAGCAAAACAAACAAAACAAAAAACCCAAAAAAATCCAGCGGCCAGGGGGCATATCTCCCCTCCCAATCCCCACAAAGAGCTTGCAATGGGGGTTAGAAAGCAATCTGGTTGGCCTGACCACAGGAAAATCTCTGCAGCAGAGTCACTTTGAGCTCTGAGGACTGCACAACAAGTGTGGAGGAATGGGAGTCAATGCCCCCTCTCTCTCCCTGTGTGAACTATTTTGAACAGCAGAAAAGGCCCTAGGGCAGCTAGACCATATCCAACTACAACACCAAAAAATAAATAAAAATAAAAAAATACTAAAAAATTTAAAAAATTAAAAAGAATTGGTCATCGCAGATAAGGAAGAACCAGTAGAAAAGCACTGTCAATCCTCAAAGCCTTAAAGAGGCATCACTTATGAAAGTACCTCCCAGTCCCCCAAAACGGAATCCAGCTAGAGCAGCTTGTCTCTGATGAAAGACACAGATTCAGACAATGGATGGCAAAAATGTTGAAGGAAAACTATGAGAAGTTGGAAGCAAAGATCACCCAGGCAACAAAAGCTGTGCAGGAAGTAAAAGTTGAACTGACCAATATAAGAAAAGTCCAGTTTGAAATCCTGGAAATGAAGAATTCTTTCTTAGAATTTCAAAGCAAAATAATAGGCCTAGAGAGCAGAATTGACTAAGCAGAAGAAAGAATCTCAGAACTTGAAGATCAAAATACTGAACTAACCCAGTCTAACAAAAACAAGGAGAAAAAGCTTAAAAAGAATGAGCAAAGCCTACAAGAGGTGTGGGATTGTGTAAATAAACTAAATAAGTGATTCCTTGGTATCCCCAAAACAGAAGGTGAAACTGAAAACTTCCTGGAACAAGCTTTCCAAGAGGTCATCCAAGAAAATTTCCCATGTCTCACCGGAGAGGTGACCACCCCAATGCAAGAGATTCAGAGAACCCCTGTAAGGTATTACATGAGAAGACCATCCCCAAGACACAATTCGTCTCCACAAAGTAAGCATGAAAGGAGAAGTACTAAAGGCAGCTAGAGAGAAGGGTCAGACCACTGACTGGGGAAGAAGCATCAGAATTGCAGCACACTTCTCAGCAGAAACCCTACAAGCCAGAAGGGACTGGAGTCCCATTTTTAATGTTCAAAGATAAGCATTCCAGCCAAGAATTTCCTACCATGCCAAGATAAACTTCATCAGGGATGGGGAATTAAAATTCTTCCCTGGTTATCCAACCCCTAAGAGAATATACTACCACCAGATCAGCCCTTCAGGAGATGCTTAAAAAAGTTTTGAGCATAGAAACGAAAGAATGGTTCCACTCATTGCAAAAACACAAGCAAGCACACAGTTAAAAGAGCATACAGGGCACCCACAAAAATGAAAATACACAAATATATAAACACAAAAGTTAAAAGCAATCAAAGCAACCCCATAGGAGTACTATGACAGAGATAAACTCTAATACATCAATAATCAACTTGAACATGGATGGACTAAATGCACCACTGAGGAGACATAGAGTGACAAACTGGATTTTAAAAAAATGACCCAACAATCTGCTGCCTGCAGGAAACTCATCTCACTGCAAAAGACACAAACAGACTCAAGATTGGAGGCTGGAAAATGACTTTTCAGGTGAATGGAAAACAGAAGAAAGCAGGCATAACTATTCTAACATCCAACAAAGCAGTCTTCAAGCCATCAAAAATTTAAAAAGGACACAGAAGAACACTACATAATGATAAAAGGCTCAACCCACCAGCAAGAAATATCCATTCTAAATGTATATGCACCCTACACAGGAGCACCAGGTTTTATAAGACAACTATGAAGCATACTAAAAGGGGGCATTGACTCTCACACAATCATAGTAGGACACCTAAATACACCAGTAACAGCTTTAGATAAATCACTGAGGCAAAAAACCAACAAAGAGATCCAAAATGACATCTACAGAACACTTCACCCAACAACTACAGAGTACACTTTCTACTCATCAGCACATGGAACATACTCCAAGATCAATCACATTCTTAGGCATAAATCAAACATGAGCAAATTTTAAAAGGTTGGAATAATACTATGCATCTTCTCATATCACAGTGGAATAAAAATAAATATTGCCGTTAGCAAGATCCCTTCAAAACACACAAAGACATTGACTCTAAAAAACATGCTGTTGAATGACTTCTGGGTCAATATGGAAATCAAGACAGAAATAAAAAGATTCCTGGAAATAAACTAAAACAAAGACACATCTTATCAGAATCTATGGGATGCCATGAAATCAGTGTTAAGAGGAAAATTCATAGCATAACATGCACAAATCAAGAAAACAGAAAGATCAACAGTAGACAGCCTAACATCATACCTAAAGGAGCTGGAAAGGCAAGATCACCTAAATCCTAACCTAAGCAGAAGAATGCAGATTACCAATATAAAATCAGAGTTACAGGGCATACAAGACAAAAATATCATAGAAAAGATCAAGACCAAAGGGAGGTTCTTTGAAAGGATAAGTAAGATTGATAGTCCCTTGGCCAGATTGATAGAGAGAGAGAGAGAGAGAGAGAGAGAGAGAGAGAGAGAGGGAGGGAGGGAGGGAGGGAGGGAGGGAGGGAGCGAGAGAGAGATCACAAAAAAACAAAAAAAAAAATAAAAAAAAAAAAATTTTTTTATTTATTTAATAAAAATTAAAGAGAATAATAAAAATTTATATTATAAAAAAATAAAAAAAATATAGGAAGAAAAAAAAAA
>CAUYQG010017269.1:0-21329 GCA_963574415.1 Tarsius wallacei
CTGTAGTTCCAGCTACTTGGAAGGCTGAGGTGGAAGGATCACCGGAGCCCAGCAGGTCGAGGCTGCGGTGGCCGGGAGCAGCCACTGCACTCCAGTCTGGGCGACAGAGTGAGACTCCAACTCAAAAAAAAAAAAAAAAAATCTTAGATTTCTAAGTCTCATATTTCCTTAATTAATATTCATTTTCATATAAACTTTTTGTAAAATTATTTGTAACAAAATTCTATGAATTATTTGCAATAAAATTGATTATTTTTTTTTAGAGTAGACCAGAATCTCATTTGGATATACTGGCTTTCCCTTGTGTCCAAATCAATCAGAGCCTCCAGAGGTCATCACAAGTGTTTCACCATAACAAAGAGGCTTGGTGCGTGCATGTGTGTGTACTTAGTATGGGAATGAGGAGAGACATGGATAAAGTATTTTTCACTGTAGAAACAAGTCCCCTGGGTTATTCTTTTTTTTCTTTTTTTGAGTGGGAGTCTCACTCCGTTGCCCAGGCTGGAGTGCCATGGCACACTCATGGCCACCCCAGCATCGAACTGCTGGGCTCTGGCAATCCTTCTGCCTCAGCCTTCCAAGTAACCAGAACCACAGGCCCACGCTACCACGCCTGGCTAATTTTTTAATTTACTGTAGAGGAGGTCTCGCCAACTTGCCCGGGCTGGTCTTGAACCCATGGGCTCAGGCAATCCACTCGCCTCAGTCTCCCAAAGTGCTGGGATTACAGGCTGAGCCACCGAGCCCGGCTCCCTGGCTTATTCTTAACAAGGCTCTGAAGGGATGTTTAGGTCAAATTCAATACTTTGTTTATACACAAACACACATATATGACCATATTGAGTGAAAGCTTCCTGGGTGCCAGTGACTATACAATAATTAGCAAACAGAGCTCCCCCCTCACAACTTACGCAGAGTCAGCTGGCCTCCAAACGCTGTGCATGCAGGAGCGATCTCCAGGAAAGTGTAGATGTGAATCTTAAATTCTGGGCCTTCAAATACTCACAAAGCACTCCAGAGTGTAGATTAAATTTAATATTCTTTGTTTTACTTATGCATCCCTGCTTACGCGGATGTATTTTACAGAAAATTATAAACAAGAAAACACAGACAATCCCTCATTTTCTGAGCAACTTTCCCTTCCTATCAAGGGAGAACACGTCTGGCTTCATTCCACAGAGAGTTCATTCATGCTGGCATCTTCTTCTACCCCACATGGTGACTATTTTCATTTTATTCCAGGGAGCAGAGTATCAAACTGCAGTTGCTGATGATAATCCCAGAGAAGTCCTGGAAGACTTCTGGAAGAGACAGAGAATGACCAGAGAAAGAAGATAGTCCCCCGGCCTCTTTCTATTGGGCTTTGGTGGGGGAAGTGCAGAGGAGAGGTTGACATTCTGCACTTGTATCATCAAAACTTTGCTTCTGGCTCCAGGAAGCATTTCTGACTAATTGCCTTTAGTTCCAGCATTATGGTGGCGGTTCTCAAAGTGTGGTCCCCGGGTGAGCAGCGTCACCATCACCTCAGAGTTTGTTCAAAATGCAGATTCTCAAGCCCTACCAGAGACCAGTGAATCAGAAACTCTGGGACTGGGGCCCAGAAAAACGTGTTTTTTTTTTTTTGTTGTTGTTGTTTTTGTTTTGAGTCAGAGTCTCATTCTGTCGCCCAGACTGGAGTGCAGTGGCACATTCCTGGCCACCGCAGCCTCGACCTGCTGGGCTCCAGCGATCCTTCTGCTCAGCCTTCCAAGTAGCTGGAACTACAGGCACACGCTACCTTGCCCGGTTAATTATTTTTGCTTTATTGTAGAGGTGAGGTTTCGCCAAGTTGCCCTGGCGGGTCTCGAACCCACAGGCTCAGGCAATCCACTCACCTCGGCCTCCCAAAGCGCTGGGATTACAGGCTGAGTCACCGAGCCCGGCCGAAAAACGTGTTTTAACAAGCATTTTGTTATGTCTCTCTTATTAAATCAGTGGAGACAAAAGATAGATGCTTCTCCTCTAGTATGTAATGAGTGTGAAGTGAGCTATAAGAAAATATGGCTATTTGATAATACCACTAGTCATAAAATCTTTACTAAAACAGAACCTCACAGAGAGAAAGAATGTCGGACGGTTTGGGGTACAGAAGGAATTAACAGCAGTGGATAGGAAGTGGGACGACTTTCTCGGTTCCTCATTTGTGAACTCATACTGAGTACCCTGGCCAGGAGGGTACTTGTGGCCAAGTTCACGGAAGAAAGAGGGACTTGTTCTAGATGATGAGATGGGTTAGAAACGCCTTCATGGGGGAGTAGCCGAATCTGGAAGGACAGTGAGAACCTCTCCAGGGAGAGAAGGAGAAAAGACAATCCAGGCAAAGGGAATGGCATGGGCAAAAGCATATGCATGAGGCTGCTTTGACATTTTGTTCTTGTCTGCATTGCCAAGTCTCTCTGTGCCTTCTGTTGACCCTCATTGCACCCTAGCAGAAGTAACTATCTGCCCACAAATGTTTGTTTATGAGGTTGTGAGGCAGGAGGATCACTTGAGTCTAGGAATTCGAGACCAGCCTGGGCAACATAGTGGGACCTCATCTCTACCAAAAATACAAAACTTAGCCAGGCATGGGGTTGCACACTTGTAGCCCCAGAATATCTTGAACCCAGGAGGTCAAGGATATGGTGAGCTGGGATCGTGCCACCGCACTCCAGTCTGGGTGAGAGTAAAACCCTGTTGAAGAGGAAGAAGAAGAACAAGGAGGAGGAGGAGGAGGAAGAGGGGGAGAAAAGAATGGGGTCTTACTATGTTGCCTAGACTGGAATGCAGTGGCTATTCACAGGTGTCTGCAGCCTTTTACTCCAGGACTGAAGTGATCTTCCGGCCTCAGTCTTCTGAGCATCTGGGACTACAGATGTGTGCCACCATCCCATATTACTCATAACCATTTTTAAGTCTACGGTTTAGAAGTGTTAGTCATATTTACATTATTGTGTAGCAAGTTCACAAATCTTGCCTTATTTCTTCAAAATGCTGATTGCCTGAAAGTTGCTATCCCCCAAAAAGGCTGCTTCATCTTTTTTTGCTCATGGCCACCCCAGCGTCGACCCACTGGGCTCCTGCGATCCTTCGGCCCCAGCCTTCCAAGTAGTCGAAACTACAGATGCACGCTACTACACTCAGTTAATTTTTTTATTTATTGTAGACCTGAGGTCTCACCAAGTTGCCCGGGCTGGTCTCGAACCTGCGTGCTCAGGCAATCCACTCGCCTCAGCCCCCCAAAGTGCTGGGATTACAGGCTGAGCCACCGAGCTCGGCCTAGCAGATCTTATCTACTAGAACCAAAGACCCAGGGTGAAGGAAGATTCATAACTGAAGAACACAGAGGTGTCTTTACTGGGGTTTTAGAAAAGTTAAGAGAAGCAGAGATTTGTAGTGGTGAGCTTCGGACAAGTTACAAAGGGAAGAAGAGGAATGAAATTTAGAGAACATTCCCAAACAGGAGAGAAGGAAACTGAGTCAAAGGAATTATGTTAAACAGGCTATACAATGTTTCTTTCTTCAGTTTTCATTCTCTTTTTCTTGATATGCAAAAAATATGTCTCACCCCTACATGAGGGTTCAGAATGAGCTTTTTTTTATTTGGGTAGTCATTTATGTTTTAGAGTGATTAAGCATTGTTTTAAATGTCTCTTTTATAAATATTTTATTTAATGGCATTTCCAGAGATCTTCCTTAATTTCTACAGTTTCTATCTGGTTTCTAATTTCAGGGGTCACTAAACGTTTTCTGCAAAGACCCAGACAGTAAACAACGTAGGCTTTGGGCCAGGCACTGTGGCTCATGCCTGTAATCCCAGCACTTTGGGAGGCCGAGGCAGGAGAATTGCTTGAGCCTAGGAGTTTGAGACCAGCTTAGGCAACATCTATACAAAACAAAAAATAAAACAAAAACAAAAACAAAAAAACAAATCGGGCATGGTGGCACACTTCTGTAGTCCCAGGTACTTGGGAGGCTGAGGTGAGAGGATTGCCTGAGCCCAGGAGGAAATAGAAAAGTAATAATAATGTGGGTTTTGCCATGCAGGCTCTTATAATCACACAAGTCTTCCATGGTAGCACAAAAACAGCTGTGGATAATAAGTAAATGGATGAGTATTGCTCTGTTCCAGAATAATTTTATCTACAAAACGGCAGAAGGCTGGATTTGACCAGAGGCCATAGTTTGCCAACCCTCATCTTACATCTGCTGCCTTAAGAACTTTCTTTAATATTACTTGTAACATAGATCTGTTGGCAATAAATTCTTTGAGATTTTGTCTGAGAAAGTTTCCCCCCCTCATTATCAAAAGATATTTTTGCTGTGTACAGAATTCTCAATTTCCATATTTTTTATTTCAGTGTTACTTTTTCTTTTTAATAATAAGAGACAAAGTCTTGTGATGTTGCCCAGGCTGGTCTTGAACTCCTGGCCTCAAATAATACTCCCACCTCGGCCTCCCAAAGTGCTGGGATTACAGGTCAAGCCCAGCCTTCTTTTAGTATTTTAAAGATTCAATCCATTGTCTTCTGGCTTACATTGTTCCTCATGAGAAGTTTGCTATATTTTTTTTTTTCCTGGGCAACCTAGTCTAAAAAATTTTTTAACTTTTTCTGATACATAATGTGTTGTTTTTCCTCTGGCCATCTTTAAGGTGTCCTCTTTAGTTTTTAGCAGTTTGAATACAATGTATTTAGGTGTTTTTTTGTTTTGTTTTGTTTTGTTTTGAGTTGGAGTCTCACTCTCGTCCAGACTGGAGTGCAGTGGCCGCTCCTGGCCACCACAGCCTGGACCTGCTGGGCTCAGGTGATCCTTACGCCTCAGCCTTCCAAGTAGCTGGAACTACAGGTGCGCGCTACCACGCCCGGCTAGTTTTTTATTTATTGTAGAGATGAGGTCTCACCAAGTTGCCCAGGCGGGTCTTGAACCCGTGGGCTCAGGCAATCCACTCACCTCAGCCTCCCCAAGCGAGGGATTACAGGCTGAGCCACTGAGCCCAGCTAGGTGTGTTTCATTTTGGTATTTATCCTGCTTGGGATTCTCTATGATTCTTGAATTTGTTGTTTTATACCTTTTCATTATTTTTGGAAAGTTCTCATCTATTTCTCACACATTTCTTTTGCTTGTTCTTTCTTTCTTCTCCTTACGAGATTCCAATAACATGTATGCTAAACTATTTGATATTGTCCTGTAGCCCTTGAAATACTCTGTCCACATTTTTTTCCTTTTTCTTACTGTGTTTCAGTTTGGGTAATTTCTATTTAGCTGACTTTAAGATAATTGATTATTTCCTCAACTGTTTCAAGGTGACTAATGAGTCTGTAGAAGTTCTTCATCTCTGATACTGTACTTTTTATTTTTAGCCCTTCTATTAGACTTTATCACTTTCATATTTCTCTTGAAATTACTCATCTGTTCATGCACGTTGTCCTTCTTTTCCATGAAATTCTCTAACATATTATTCTTAGCCATTTTGAAGTCTCTCTCTGATAGCTCTAACATCTAAGTCATCTCTGAGTCTGGTTCTGATGATTAGTTTGTATCTTGATAGGGGTTGTTGCTGTCTTTTTCTTTTGGTACATCTTTTTCTTTTGGTACCCCCAGGCAGGAGTGCAGTAGAACAATCACGGCTCACCACAGCCTCAACCTCCTGGGCTCAGTTGATCCTTCTGCAAATTCATTTGTAGAGATGAGGTCTTGCTATGTTGCCCAGGCTGGTCTCAAACGCTTGGGCTTATGCAATTCATCCACCTCAGTCATCCAAAGTGCTGGGATTCAAGTGTGAACCACCGTGCTTGACCAAAAGCATCATTTTTAATGACTGTATAGTATTGCTTTATATTAATATTAACATGGCAGTTGATTTCACTAAACTCATATTATTGGGCATTGCAGTATACTTACTTTTTTTTAAGATTTTTTTTTAGAAAGTAGGATTTATTGAGGGACAGAAAAGCTCCCACAGTGGGAGGGGACCGAAAAGGGTTGCCCTATACTTAATTTTTTTTGTTTTTTGTTTTTGTTGGAGTCTCACTCTGTTGCCTGGGTTGGTATGCAATGGCATGCTCATGGCTACAGTAGCCTCGGCCTGCTGGATTCAGGCAATCCTTCCACCTCAGTCTTCTAAGTAGCTGGAACCATAGGCATGCACCACCATGCCTGGCTAATTTTTTGATTTATTGTGGAGATGAGATCTCACCAATTTGCCCAGGTTGGTCTCAAACCTGCGGCCTCTGGCAATCCTCTTGCCTCCACCGCCCAAAGTGCTGGGATTACAGATGTGAGTCACCGCACCTGGCTCACTTAATGTTTTATTTCTGTATCATCTTTACCCCAACACACTTCCTATTATAGTGGTTTCTTTGGAGAATTGCCCCTCCCAGCTCCACGTGACTCTCATGAGGTTGCCAATCACAGCACCCCATCAATGTGGCCTCTGGATGGGAGAATGACCCAGGCCCTGCCTATCACAGGATCCAGGCACAATGATTGATCCAGAGGTGAGCATGTGAGGGGAATAAAATCCTTCTTCAGCAATTTCTTTTTTTTTTTTTTTTTTGAGTTGGAGTCTCACTGTGTTGCCCAGACTGGAGTGTAGTGGCTGCTCCTGGCCACCTCAGCCTCAACCTGCTGGCCTTGGCCTTCCGAGTGGCCGGAATTATGGGCATGCGCTACCATGCCCAGCTGATTTTTTTATTTATTGTAGAGATGAGGTCTCGCCAAGTTGCCCAGGTTGGTCTTGAACCCGGGGCTCAGGTAATCCACTCACCTCAGCCTCCCAAGGCATGGGATTACAGGCTGAGCCACCGAGCCCGCCTAGCAATTTCTATATCAGGCGAAACATTTTGTCAATTGGAGTCAAGGAGTTGAAAGGATGTGGATTGAGGGCTCACAACTGCTGTCTTCCCCACTGCTTGAAGGAAAAAGCCCAGTAGGAGAAAGTGAAGCAAACCAGAGACAAGTGCATGAGAGAGAAAGATTGGGTGGAATGAGTCCTGGCTGTGCCCCACCTCTAATTCCAAGCCAAAAAGTCTTGGGCGTTGCTCTGGCTTCCTTCCTTTCTAATCCATCCCAGTTACCAAACTGCCCCACCCCCCTTTTTTGAGACAAGTTCTCCCACTGCACTCCTGCAGTGGCACAATCACAGCTCATAACAGCCTCGAACTCCTAGACTCCCAAGTAGCTGGAACTATAGGCATGCATCACCACCCAGCTAACTTTTAAAAAATTTTGTAGAGACAGGGTCTTGCCAGGCTGCTACATTGCCCAGGCTGGTCTCAAACTTCTGGCCTCAAATGATCCTCCCGCCTCAGCCTCCCAAAGCTCTGGTATTATAGGCGGGAGCCACCATTCCTAGCTCAAAAATCCATTTTTGTTTAAGCCAAGTTGATGTGGGTTGGTCATTAGTTACAGAAAGAAAGCATCCTCACTAACTTATATTCTAGGTTTCTAAGTATTGCCATTACAAAGAACACTGAAGAAACAGCATAACTGCATTTTTGCATGCATATGTGCTGTGTCCTTTTTGCCCATTAAGATGCATTTTCAGAGAGGGAATTGCTGAGTCAAAGGATATGCAAACCTAAAAGGCTTTTGCTGTGTATTGTGAAACTGCCCTGAGAAAGGTTGTCCACCTTATATTTTCTCTAGGACTGTGTGTGTTCTGATTTCCACAGTCACACCAACACTGGCTAGTATGAATTTTTTAAAATTCCCAGTTAGATGCAAGCTTACTGCCTTTCTATTATTACTGCCCCGTCTTCCCAAGTATGCCTCTATGGAATAATAAAAACAAAAAAAGGGGTGTCAGATGAGAATAGGAATTTGAACTGAAGCCAGATAAAAAGGGAGGGGATTCAAAACATTTTCTGAGAGCTTTACTGCGGTGAATACTCAGCTCTTCCTCAAAACCAGCTGAACCAGTATGAACGTTCCAGGGAGAAACAGCTTTGAAGAAGTGAATAGTGGCCCTACCCTGGTCAACCACCTTACCTGAGGCCCAGTAGGGGATTGGCTAGAGCATCTGTCATAGCTGCGCCATCCACCCGAGGGTTCACATATAAGCTACAGCAGAGGGCAGACCTCTGGCTCCTGACCCTGAGGAGTCTGCCTCACCCACGAAGATGTGGGCTCAGCTCCTTCTAGGAATCGTGGCCCTATTGCCAGCCACTGCAGAAGAACTCCCGTAAGTGCTTGGTGTCAGAGTTGATTTGGGGCAGGTGGTTTCTTTGCCCATCTTTCTCAAGCATTAATATGGGGGTGGGGAGAGAAACTTTGGATTATTTTTATTTCCATCTCATTTTTACTCTCTTCTTCGGTCCCTTTGATTCTTTTTTTTTTAGAAACTTACCTTTAGGGGTCCCTGTTCGGGCGCCACCTGCCGGAGTCCTGCTCCCGCAAAGTCGAGGGATTCCCAAAGGTGGAGACGGCGTCCGGCGTTTGGGGGGAAAAGAGAGAAAGGGGGGAAGAGAGAGAGAGGGAGAGAAAGAGAGAAACTGGACACCTGTTATGAGGATGTAGATGCCCGATTTATCCAGAGAGAAAATCTGAGGCACCAAGAGGAAGCTTAACAACAACAACAATAACATCTTTTTAAAATGTATATACATGGTTTAATTTTATTTATTTATTTATTTAAAATTCATTTATTTATTTGAGTCAGAGTCTCGCTGTCACCCAGACTGGAGTGCAGTGACACGCTCAAGGCTTACCGCAGCCTTGACCTGCTGGGCTCAGGCAATCCTTCCACCTCCGCCTTCCAAGTAGGTGGGACTACAGGCATGCACCATCACGCCCGACTCAGTTCTTGATTTATAGAAACAAGGTCATGCCAAGTTGTTCAGGCTGGCCTCGAACCTCTGGGCTCAGGTAATCCTCTTGCCTCCTCCTCCCAAAGTGCTGAGACTATGGGCGTGAGCCACTGCACCCAGCTATTTTTAGGGTCTGGCTGTGTGGACCAGACTGGTCACAAAAAGATGATAAATATTAAAATGTACCCTGGTCTCCAAAACAGATGTAACTTCCTCCTTGGTACACTAGGTATGGGTTCTCAATGATGGCCACTCAAGGGTGGAGGCTTAAGGCTGTGCACTGAGTTATTTACTTGTCTGCTTCTCCCTTTACAAGGTTCATAAAGGCAGGGGCTTTTTCTGTCAAATTCACCACTGTCTATGAGTGCTTAGGAGAATACTTAATTTTTATTGAATGAATGAATCATTATTGCTCTAAAATCCTTTTGTTCCCTTAATAGAAACTACCTGGTGACGTTACCAGCTCAGCTTAACTTTCCCTCCGCTCAGAAGGTCTGTTTGGATCTGAGCCCTGGATACCGTGATGTGAAATTCACTATTACTCTGGAGACCAAGGACAAGACCCAGAAGTTGCTAGAACACTCTGGATTGAAGACGAGGCATCTACATTGCCTCTCCTTTCTGGTAAGCCTGGTCTCAGCCCTCATCAAATGCCTTACCCCCCATTCTCCTCCTTTCCTCAGCACTCACTATAGTCTAACTTTGACTGCTGATGTCTTACCTTTGCCGTGGTCTCCAAACCTATCTCTTCTCAATTAAGCTTCGATTCCTGGCCATGGCTCACCCACAATCTCCTTGACCTTGGATTTCTTCTTTCAGTTCCTGGCCTTAACCTCTTCTTCCCGGCAACTTGTTTTGTGGCTCTACTTGGGCTATCCTATCGAACTCCGTTCTTTCCCTTCACTCCTTCGCTGTCGGGTTGAGACCTGTTGATTCTGTTCCCCCAGTCTCCTGCTTCTCCCCTGAGCTCCCCTCTCTTGGCCAGGTACCACCTCCCGCTGGTGGCACAGAAGAAGTGGCCACAATCCGGGTGTCGGGAGTTGGAAATAACATCAGTTTCGAGGAGAAGAAAAAGGTTCTAATTCAGAGGCAGGGGACTGGTACCTTTGTACAGACTGACAAACCGGTCTACACCCCAGGGCAGCAAGGTAAGAGACACATGATTGGGGTTGGCCTAAGGACTGGGGAAACAATTTTTCTTTTTTGAGTCGAGGTCTCATTCTGTTGTCCAGGCTGGAGTGCAGTGGCACGAACACGGCTCACCGCAGCTTAGACCTCCTAGGCTCGGGTGATCCTTCCACCTCAGCCTCCCAAGTAACTGGGACTACAGGTGTGTGCCACCACACCCAGTACATTTTTTGACTTTTTTGGTAGAGATGAGGGCTCGCTATGTTGCCCAGGCTGCTCTTGAACACCTGTGCTCAAGCAATCCTCCCGTCTCAGCCTCCCAAAGTGCTGGGATTACAGGTGTAAGCCACCGTGCCCAGCAGGGGAAACAATAGAAAAATGGGGACTTGTGTTTGGTGGGGGGCTTAAGGAACAAGGAGAGGACAGTCTGGAGGGAATGAGGAGTTATGGGTACTGAATACATGTGCTACACAAATGCCTGTGGAAAGTGGAGTTGCTATTTAGTGTGTATCTATAACAGACTTTGAGGTTTCCCCTGGAGTAGAATTTGTCAAGTGTGATTGGGTTGCTGGGTCTTAAAACAAACAACAGCCGGGCTCGGTGGCTCAGCCTGTAATCCCGCGCCTTGGGAGGCTGAGGTGAGTGGATTGCCTGAGCCCGCGGGTTCGAGACCCGCCTGGGCAACTTGGCGAGACCTCATCTCTACAATAATTCAAAAAATTAGCCAGGCGTGGTAGCGCGCGCCTGTAGTTCCAGCTACTCAGAAGGCTGAGGCGGAAGGATCGCCGGAGCCCAGCAGGTCGAGGCTGCGGTGGCCGGGAGCGGCCACTGCACTCCAGTCTGGGTGACACACTGAGACCCCAACTCAAAAAAAAAAAATCCCCCCAAAACAGCTTGTAAAACAATAAGAAAGCATCTAGGGAATCTGACTAGAGCACCTGCTATTTGTGTCTGTCCGTTCCTCCTTAGAGTGTCACGCCATTCTGAGATTTCACAGTCACAGCCCTGAAGAGGAATCATGTTTTGGCTTGACCTCTCTCTCAGGCTAGTTTTGTTTAAAAGTAAAACCTGACAGGGTTTTGCTGACTCAGAAGTATGTGTGAGGAAAATCTAGGCATGGTGGCTCATGCCTGTAATTGCAGCATTTGGGGAGGCCAAGGCAGGAGAATTGTTTGAACCCAGGAGCTAAAACCAGCCTGGGCAACATAGCGAGACCCCGTCTCCCCAGAAAATAAAAAAAAAATTAGCCAGGTGTGGTGACTCGGGTGTGCTGTCCCAGCTACTGGGGAGGTGGAGTCAGGAGGGTGGCTTGAGCCCAGGAGGTCAAGGCTGAAGTGAACTGTGATTGTGCCACTGCACTCCAGCCTGAGCAAGAGTGAGATCTTGTCTCTAAAAAAAAGAAAGAAAAAATTGTGTATGAGGAAATAGGGATGGAAGGAAGATTCTGAGAGGGGAAAGGCCCTTTTGCTGATGACATTTGTTTCCTTCTAGTGCTTTTCCGCATTGTCACCCTGGACAGCAACTTTGTCCCAGTGA
The DNA here is from genome assembly GCA_963574415.1 of Tarsius wallacei. Lineage (NCBI taxonomy): Eukaryota > Metazoa > Chordata > Mammalia > Primates > Tarsiidae > Tarsius > Tarsius wallacei. The sequence goes on from CAUYQG010017269.1 coordinate 11,493, forward strand.
ATGACAAGGTGAGAATTTAGTTGGGGGCGGGGAGTGAGTGGCACAGGGAACAGGAAAAAGGAGGAGAGATTCTCTCCAAGCGTAGAAGTCCTTGTAGGTGTGACCAGGCAGGACCCTGGGTTGCAGGATGCTGTCTATTTGGGGATCAGATTACTACTGTACTAGCCTCAGAGTACTGGCCTCAATCCTTCTGGCCCCTGTCTGCCTGGGAGTAAGCAGAGGTGATTCGTTCTCAGCCTTGGGATCTACACATGAATCAGGTTATCTCCTGAGAAAGGATTATATTTGCTGTCGTTTCTGAAAACTTCAAGACCTCCTTTTCAGGAGTGATGCCAAGTGGCTTTGCGGCTCAAATACTAAGAAATAATTCACGCTGGCACGGTGACTCACGCCTGTAATCCCAGCACTTTGGGAGGCAGAGGCGAGAGGAATGCCTGAGCCCATGGGTTTGAACCAGCCTGGGCAACTTGGTGAGATCTTGTCTCTACAACAGATTAAAAAAAAAATTAGCCAGGTGTGGGAGTGAGACTCCTATCAAAAAAAAAAAAAATTCAGCCGGGCTCAGTGGCTCAGCCTGTAATCCCATTTCTTTGGGAGGCTGAGGTGAGTGGATTGCCTGAGCCCGCGGGTTCGAGACCCGCCTGGGCAACTTGGCGAGACCTCATCTCTACAATAAATCAAAGAAAAATCAGCCGGGCGTGGTAGCGCGCACCTGTAATTCCGGCTACTTGGGAGGCTGAGGCGGAAGGATCGCCGGAGCCCAGCAGGTCGAGGCTGCAGTGGCCGGGAGCGGCCACTGCACTCCAGTCTGGGCGACAGTGAGACTCCAACTCAAAAAAAACCAAAAACAAAAACAAAAAAATTCAGGAGTATATTCAGCAAAAGGAAGAAATGAGAATATCCCCTCCCACCACCATTTTTTTACAAAGAGGCAAGGCAATTTACAAAGTAGACAATTCTAAGGCAACATTAAATAAACACAGGCCAAAGAGGTAAGTATGGCAACATTTGGAGAAGACATACATTTTCCTTGAACAACGCTATTTCTAGAATCATAAACCTTCTAACAGGCTTGACCTCAGTTTAGGGCTTCTGTCATTTCTACATGCTTCTGAGACATCTCTCACACACCCCTGAGTTCTTTCTTCTCCTTCAGTCACACCTATGCAATGAAACTTTTTGGGATAAATATATGTGACTGGGTGCGATGACTCATGCCCATAATCCCAGCACTTTGGGAGTCAAGGCAGGAGGATTGCTTGAGTCCAGGATTTTGAGACCAGCCTCGGCAACATAGCACCTTGTCTCTACAGAAAAAAACACCAAAATTAGCCAGGTGTGGTGGTGCATACCTGTAGTTCCAGTTACTCAGCAGGCTGAGGCAGGAGGATTGCCCAAGCCCAGGAGTCTGAGACTGCAGTGAGCCATGATCACACCACTGCACTCCAGCCTGGGTGACAAAGTAAAACACTGACTAAATATATATATTATTAAATATATATATGTATTTTATATTTATGTTTATGTATTTATACATATATGGTGCCAAAATATGAACATTTTAAAAGATGTTATCTATGTGTTACTTTTTGAAGTTAAATTAAATTACAGTAGCAATGTGTAGTATGACATTCGCTCAACTGTGCTTCTGCCATTTTTTTTTTTTTGAGTTGGAGTCTCACTCTGTCACCCAGACTGGAGTGCCATGGCCGCTCCCGGCCACCACAGCCTCGACCTGCTGGGCTCTGGCGATCCTTCCGCCTCAGCCTTCCAAGTAGCTGGAACTACAGGCGCGCGCTACCACGCCCGGCTAATTTTTTGATTTATTGTAGAGATGAGGTGTCGCCAAGTTGCCCAGGTGGGTCTCAAACCTGCGGGCTCAGGCAATCCACTCACCTCAGCCTCCCCAAGCGAGGGATGACAGGCTGAGCCACCGAGCCCAGCTAGCTTCTGCCATTTTCTTTGACTGTCCTGGCTGTCGCACGGTGATGCTAGCATTCATTTGATTAACACTATCTTTTGAGCAAACGTCATACTTAAAATGTGTATACATATGGTTTGGCACCTCTTGTATACACACACACACGCACACGCACACAACACATGTTCAGCTTCCATTTTCACATGCCCAGAGTCACCGTTTCTTCTCCCCGGGTTCACAGAAGTTACCAGTTTGTTACTGGCGGGCCGCCTACACACCACTGTCTTGCCCGGTTTAGAGTTCTTTCCAGGTCCTGCTTCCCATCCCTTGTATCCCTCTTTAGCAGCAGTTCAGTGTAAGAGTGAGCACCTCTTTCTTAACAGCCTGTTGATTCTAGAACTGCAACAAGGACACGCTAGGGTCAAAGGGGGGCTGCAGCCAGCACTATTTTAGCTTTACCGCTCAAGGTGGGTCTCATTTACTGCCCGTGTTACATTATCTTTCCTTTGCTCAAGTTATGCTAGGTTACTCCAAGGTGCTCTGATGTCCATAGTTAGCCTCTGTTTCTCTTGTAAAGTGATTCTTTCCTCCCTAGTCCATTTCTCCGGCCAGCCCCTCCCTCCAAGGTCAGTTGAAACTCTGAGATTCACCAAAGGAATTTTATCTAGAAACTGAGGACAAAAATTGTGCTTACAGATCACAGTGTTTTGTCCCCAAACAACTAAAATAAGCCTTATATAACTGATTCTGTCTAGTTGATTCAGAAACTTCAGACAGCTTCCAGTTGGAAATGCTACTTTCCTAGTTGAATACTAATTTCCTTCCAGAGCTGTTCTGGCTAGCTGATGCTTGATCCTTGATCCCTTGTATGAGGAAAGACAAGGTCTTGCTATGTTGTCCAGGCTGGTCTTGAACCCCTGGGCTCAAGCAATCCTCCCACCTTAGCCTACCAGTGCGCTGGGACTACAGGTGTGAGCCATCCTACCCGGCCTGACGCTTCATTTCTTTAAATCTTTTGGAGACTGGAATTTTCTTTAAGAAAAGTTCCCCCTTTTTGCTCTCAGCAAGTCTTTGCTCCCACTGTGATTCTTTCCATGTTACAAAAGAGCCATTTAGAAAGAACAAAAATGGGCAAGAAAGAGAGAGGGTGAGAGTTCTCTGTGAATTTTTGCTTTTAGCAAATTTACCCTTATCCTACTTTAACCTACATCATCCGTTTTTTTCTTTTCAGTACTCTATGGTGGAACTACAGGTAGGTAGATGTTTCTTTGTTGTCTCTGTCAGCTGTGGAGAAGGAAGAATGAGAATTTGATATTAAACCTAAAGGCAGAAACAACTCTGAACTTGTGACCCAGAACTCCACGACTCTGCCCCAGCTCCGAGCACCCACGTCCACCCAAGCTGTGCCTGTCCTCTTGCCTCTGCCCTCCTGGTCTCTCAGACCTAAATCTCTGTCGACAAGGACACCAACCTCTGTGATGACCTCATCCCCTTTGATTCCTGTCACTTCCCTGTGCCATGCCAGTGTAACCAGGCTTGGTTCTGTGTTCTTCTTGGTCTTCAGTAATGGTTCTTTTTATAGACACTCAACAGTTAAACAATAACATGAATACCCGTGAGCAGTGTTGCAAAGATCTAGAAGAATGAGTTCCCCACAGCCTCTCCTCCATTTGTCAATTAAGCTACCTATCTTTCAGGTATCCTACAACCAATTTTTTAGCCTTGTCCCTTTACGGGACCAGAAATGGAGTAAACATTCTTTGTAAAAGACATTCCGATGTCCACTCTCTAAAAGTGGTAATAACGCTTTAGAGGACTCAGTCTGATCATTCGAGTCCACAAGGACCCCTTTCCTCCCAAATGGGGGCTGGATCTATAAGAGTATTTATCTCATTTAGTGTTGAAGAAAATGATAAACACCACAGGGATCTGTTCTCCCTGGACGCAGACCACAGGGGTCATGAACAACGGGTGGGTTCTTTACCTGCTTTTTGCGTCTTTGCCTGCATTTTGCGGTGCACAGTGGGAAGCAAACAGCCAGGCACATCATGTCGTTTCTCTTTATTGGACACAGGATCCAAACAGCAACAGGATTGCACAGTGGCTACAAGTGGTGCCTGAGCAAGGCATCGTAGACCTGTCCTTCCAGCTGGCGCCAGAGGCAATGCTGGGCACCTACACAGTGGCCGTGGCTGACGGCAAGACCTTTGGCACTTTCAGTGTGGAGGAGTATGGTAGGTGGGGGACATTGGCAGGTCACAGTGTTGGCCACAGGTTGGGTGCGGTGGCTCACACCTATAATCCTAGCACTTTGGGAGGCCGAGGTGGGAGGATCGCTTGAGCCCAGGAGTTCAAGACCAGCCTGGACAATAGAGAGAGAGACCCTGTCTCTACAAAAATGTGAATTAGCCAGGTGTGGTGGTGCATGCTTGTAGTCCTAGCTACTAGGGAAGCTAAAGCAGGAGGATCGCTTGAGCCCAGAAGTAGGAGGCATCAGTGAGCTATGATTGCACCCCTGTATTCCAGCCTGGGTGACAGAGTCTAAATCAGCAAAGGTAAAGTCATATCTACTCTGGGGAAGGATTATTTACTCATTGTTGAGTCAGTGCTGAACAAGCCAATACTTTCAGAAGCACTTTCAGAAGCATTTTGCCTTGATAATACCTCTTTAATTAAATCAATCCATTTAATCACCACTGTTTTGTAGCCCTCTGTTCCCGCCCTGTTTGACCAAGTCCTCCTCCTGGGCTTTCTCTTTTCTCGCCAGTGCTGCCAAAGTTCAAGGTGGAAGTGGTGGACCCCAAGCAGTTATCCGTGGTGGAGGAATCTTTCCCAGTGAAAATTTGTTGTAGGTAAGAGTAGAAGCTCTGGATCTGGTGGAAATTAAAGCTGTACTGAGAGAAATGAGAGCGATTGGGTGGCGGGGGGGTAGGCCAAAACCTGGGATGCTTCGATCATGCACAGTGGCTTATGTCTGTAATCCCAGCACTTTGGGAGGCCGAGGCGGGAGGGTCGCTTGAGCCCAGGAGTTTGAGACCAGCCTGGGCAACACAGTGAGACTTCATCTCTACGAACAATAAAAAATGAGTGCAGTGTGCCTGTAGTTCGAGCTACTCGGGAGGCTGAGGCGGGAGGATCCCCTGAGCCCAGGAGGTCAAGGTGGTGGTAAGCCATGAGCGTGCCACTGCACTTCAGCCTGGGAGACAGAATGAGACTCCAACTCAAAAAGCAAAACAAAACCAAACCCTGGGATATCTTAAGTAGTTCAGAGTCGTGGCTTACCCAAGAGCACGTTATGATTGTGTTTCTGCTCTTCCTTCTCCTTGCCCACTCAGTATTATTGATATACTCTCTCCTTTATGTAGAACACAATATGGAATCCCATAGAGAAATAGGAATCAAGAGAAAGAAAGATACGGTGACTTTCCTTAGGATGGTGCTTGTTGTGTAATGGCAATACTCTAAGGCTCTGAGTGAAGCAGGAAAGACAAAAAGCTAGAAGAAGGCAGGACTGTCAGAGCATGTTCAGACGCTAGAGGGTGGGAGAGAAGAGAAAGTGATGTTTGAGGAAAGAGAGCTGGGTTTCAGGCAGAATTTCCCAGTTCTGACTGCTCACACTTTTCTCGGCTAGGTACACCTATGGAAAACCTGTGCTGGGGACAGTGCAGGCATCTGTGTGTCAGAAGGCGTATTCATACTGGCATCGAGACGGAGTACGGGAACAGCTGCCTGACAAGTGCAGGAACCTCTCTGGACAGGTGAGTGAGCGGGGCGTAGAAATCCGCCACATGTCTCAAAGGTGGACATGGCCGCCTTTAACCTCACTGGATGTATGTTCAACTACAACATCCATATTGCGGCTACTGTGGTGGAGGAAGGGACAGGTAAGTGGGGGTACTTCTTGGCTCTTTTAAGAGACATGTCTCAAAGAGGAAGTAAACACCGATGCAGAAAAGTGGTTACAAGCCCGCAGTAGAACGCATTTCACAAGATCGTTATCCCAGTTCCAAAGAACAAAGCAGTGTTCTTCATCCTGGATGGATGGTCTTTCAGAGTCTGTCTCGTATTCAAGAAATTAACCTAAACCTTTCTAAGATATACTTTTCCAGTTCTGCTGTTGGCTCTTTTTCCCTTTCTCAAATCTTAGCGCTTCCTCATCACATCATGATTATATATGTGCGAGTGTTATAGGAGCGTGTGATAGGAGCATTTTTCTCTCTTAAAGATATGGGGTATACTGCCTGGCGCAGTGGCTCAAGTCTGTAATCCCAACACTTTGGGAGGCCAAGGCAAGAGGATTGCCTGAGCGCGGGGCTTTAAGACCAGCCCCCTGGGCAACTTCGTGAGACCTTGTCTCTACAATAAATCAAAAAATTAGCCAGGCATGGTGGCACATGTCTGTAGTTCCAGCTACTTGGAAGGCTGAGGCGGAAGGATCGCCGGAGCCCAGCAGGTCGAGGCTGTGGTGGCCGTGAGTGTTCCACTGTACTCCAGCCTAAGCGACAGAGTGAGACTCCAACTCAAAAAAAAAAAAAAAGAAAAAGATATGGGGTATAGGGATAAATTATTTCCTTCTGCAGTGCATTATTAAATGAAAGTAGAAATTCAATTCCTCATTCTCTCTCTCTCTCTGATTACCTTACTAGACTGACAAAACAGGATGCTTCTCAGCATCTGTGGACATGGCCACCTTTAACCTCACTGGATATATGTACGACCACAACATCAATATTGTGGCTACTGTGGTGGAGGAAGGGACAGGTAAGTGGGGTACTTCTTGGCTCTTTTAAGAGAAGAGAAAGAGTCCAGGTGTGGTGGCTCACACCTGTAATCCCAGCACTTTAGAAGGCCGTGGCAGGAAGAGGTCAGGAGTGTGAGACCAGCCTGGGCAACATAGCAAGTTTCAGTCTCTAAAAAAAATTTAAAAATTAGCTGGGTGTGGTGGCAGGTGCCTTATAGTCCCAGCTACTTGGGATGGTATAATGAGCTGTGATTGCACCACTGCACTCCATCCCTGGTGACTGAGTGAGACCTTGTCATTTAAAAAAAAAGAGAGACAGAGAAAGAAAAAGGCTGTCTCGGGGACAGATTTACTCAGAGGATTCAAGACCTACCCTCATGAGTGTTTGGTTTGGGAGGTAATCCTGTTCCTAGTTACTAGTCATGGGGAAATGCTAGACTCCACCCTGCCATCTATAGGAAATATTACCTATACTCCCAACGTCTCCAAAAGTTTGGAAAGGATAAGTTGGTTTGGATCTTTGGCCAGAAACACATTCTGCTTCGTATTTCCGGTATCACCATTCTCCCAGGGATTTGATGTCAAACATGTCGATGAGGGTATCGGGTGGTTAGATCACTATACACCTGGTTTTCCTCTGCAGGAGTGGCGGCCAATACCACTCAGGATATCTACATTTCATCACAGATGGGATCAATGACTTTTGAAGACACCAATAATTTTTATTATCCCAATTTCCCCTTCAGTGGAAAGGTATGTGAAGACTTGTCTCCGCATAGACAAGAAAGGTTTGACTATCCACTTCTGCCTCCTTCCTGTAGCTGTATAAAAATAGCTCACTGAGTATTGTCCCAAGCATTTCACATGTATTCACTTGTGTATGAGTACTTATTTATTTATTTATGATGAGGAGACTGAGGCAAGGGAGGATGAGTGGTTTTTCTCAAGGTCATACAGCTAATAAGTGGTAACTATGGCCCAATTCAGGAAGCCTGCATACGGGGTAGGCACTCTTAACGCTTCGTGCTGTGCTGCCCTCGGTATCACTTGAGATGTGCCTTGAATATTAATGACTGTGACCTCAGGGCCCTTCTTCATGCCAGGGGCTCATCTTCTAGTGTCCAAATCTTTGAACGTAAGAGCTGCAAGATTTCTAGAGAAATCATCTAACCTGGGCCCCTGCATCTAGGCGGGGTTAATATTCAACTTTTTTGAACAGAGAGTCATTGACGACAGCTCCTTAAACCTTTTCTTTAGAGTTTAAAAAATTTCCTGTTAGTATCTTCTTCCGGATATAAAACTGAATCTTTCCTCCTTCAACTTGTCTTTCTTTACTTACCACACAACTGGTCTACACAATAATATTGTATACATTTAGATGCATTTATTCCTTACTATCTTTTCTCTAGGCCAAGGGTAGTTCCAGTTGTTGTTTTTTTTTTGAGCCTAAGGATTATACAATTTGGGAGGAGAAAGAGGTTCTCTTTAAGGAAAAGAAAGTGCCAGGTGCGGTGGCTTAAGCATTTAATCCCAGCACTTTGGGAGACTGAGGCGAGAGGATTGCCTGAGCCCAGGGGTTTGAGACCAGCCTGGGCAATTTGGTGAGACCTCATCTCTACCATAAATCAAAAAATGAGCTGGGTATGGTGGCGCATGCCTGTAGTTGCAGCTACTTGGAAGACTGAGGCAGAAGAATCACCTGAGCCCAGCAGGTCAAGACTGTGGTGGTCATGAGCATGCTACTGTACTCTAGCCTGGGTGACAGAGTAAGACTCTGATATATATGTATGTATGATAAATATGTATATATATTTATATATATATATATATTTTAAATTCAGTATCTTATCTTGTTGCCCAGGTTGGAGTGCAGTGGCATGATCACAGCTCACTGCAGGCTTTACCTCCTAGACTCAGGTGATCCTTCTGCCTCAACCTCATGAGTAGCTGGGAATACAGGTGGGCAACACCATGCTCAACTAACTTTTTGATTTTTTTGTAGAGATAAGGTCTCACTATGTTGCCCAGGCTGGTCTCGAACTCCTGCGCTTAAGCAATCCTCCTGTCTCGACCTCTCAAAGTGCAGAGATTACAGCGTAGGCCACCGTGCCCAGTCCCAAAACAATATCATTGTGACCCCAGGGCCCTTCCTAATGCCACAGAACCTTGGAAGGAGCCTGAGCGAGTGGAGAGCCCTGCAGCATCATTAGCCAAATGGCAAATCTAGTTCTGTTCAGGTTGGACCTTCTGCTTGTTTCTCAGATCCTCATAGATCCTAGTTTCAAATGCTTGAATCACATTTGCCTTTTTCGAGACTCTGTCCTGGGATGTATTCTTAGATTTTCTGTCATTACTTCACTTTGCCTCATACTCAAGCCTACTCCAGACCCAATTCTAATGCCCTGATGACTTTCACCCCTCAGATAAGAGTTAGAGGCCACGATGGCTCCCTTCTCAAGGACCGTCCAGTGTTTCTGGTGATTTATGGCACAAATGGAACTATCCATCAGACCTTTGTTACTGACAGTGATGGTCTCGCTTCCTTCAAGTTGGATACATCCAGTTGGAACGGGACAGACGTTTCTCTGGAGGTAAGCATTGGGGAGGACCAGCTTCCTGGTGGGAAAGGCTTCTCCGAAGGAAAACTTCAACATTTTCCTGTTTCTTTTTAAACTAAATTTTTTTTTTGAGTTGGAATCCCACTCTGTTGCCCAGGCTGGAGTGCAGCGGTATACTCACAACCACTGCAGCCTCAACCTGCTGGGCTCAGTGATTCTTCTGCCTCAGTCTTCCAAGAACCACAGGCATGCACCACCATACCAGCTAATTTTTGGATTTTTTTTTTTTTTTAGAGAAGAGGTTTTGCTATGTTGCCTAGGCCGATCTTGAACTCCTGGGTTCAAGCAATCCTTCTGTCTCTGTCTCCCAAAGTGCTAGGATTACAGACGTAAGCCACTGCGCCCAGCTTAAGTTTTCCTATCCTCTTCTCAGCTTGTAATTCCATCTCTCTCACTCACCTGTCCTTATCCCCTGTTGATAGAAAGTTTTTATTAGATCCTTTCTGCTTTTAATATCAATCAAATAAATAACCTTCAAATGAAGCCTACTATTTCCACTAATTCATCTAATTTATCCCCATCTCTATCTAATCTTCTATATAAAATTAGAAGAGAGC
>CAUYQG010017273.1:0-50996 GCA_963574415.1 Tarsius wallacei
GCCTCAGTCTTCCAGGTAGCTGGAACTACAGGCACGCGCTACCACGCCCAGCTAATTTTTGATTTATGGTAGAGATGAGGTCTCGCCAAGTTGCCCAGGCGGGTCTCGAACCCGCGGGCTCAGGCAATCCACTCACCTCAGCCTCCCCAAGCGAGGGATTACAGGCTGAGCCACCAAGCCCGGCATCTTCTCACTTTTAGATAGACATTTAGATCTTTGTTCTGAAACTTCAAAAATTTCAGCTTGTTCTGAAACTTTAAATTGCTTTTGGATTCCATCCAACTTGATTTTATTAACAGAATTATATTTCTTAGAAATGTCACAAGAGCTCATATATTTTTTACATTTTCTGATTTCTTTAGCATCTTATTTCTTTGTAGCTTTTGAAATCTGAATAGGCCAACCTAGTAATGGAGAAGAAACACAAACACACTAACCTACACACACGTACACACACACACATACACACACAGAGAGAGAGAGAGAGAGAGAACCACTGGATATAATTCTCTGCAACAATTTGCCTGCTTCTACTTTCTTTGTTTTTTTTTTTTTTTTTGAGTTGGAGTCTCACTCTTGTCTCCCAGGCTTGGAGTGCAGTGGCATGCTCATGGTCACGGCAGCCTCTACCTACTGGGTTTAGGCAATCCTTCTGCTTCAACCTTCCAAGTAGCTGGAACTACAGACATATGCCACCACACCCAGCTAGTTTTTGTGATTTATTGTAGAGACACGGTCTCACCAAGTTGCCCAGGCTAGTCTCGAGCCCCTGGGCTCAGGCAATCCTCTTGCAGGCTGAATCACCGAGACTGGCCATGCTTCTACTTTCAAAGCTCACTTCTGATTTCCTTTGTGGCCCAGGCTGATGTTTGAAGCGACTGCTCAAATCATAATGTGGTAACTACACATCATATGTTTTGTCTTTTGTTCTTTTAGGAGTCAGACCCTTTTCCAATCACACCTGCTTCTTGCCACTAGGTTAAAAGTCTATGTGAATGTTTGAGGAAAGCACTTGCTTCCTCTAAATACCCACTTGCCCATTAGGAGATGAGCTAGTTAACAACTGGAAAGACAGAAGTACCCAGTGAACAGTCTCAAAGCCAAAACCCAGGAGCAGAAAGATAACAGTAACAGAATCCACATGGTGGCTAATCTAAGTGATGGTTCCAGCTACACTACACAAATAGGTCTTTTTGTAAGCCATTAATTTATAAGAAATTAGTCTTGTCTTCTCTAAGTGAGTCTCACATGCTTTAAATTTTATAACACTTGGTGCTAAGTTACTACACAAACCCAAGTCCACCAGTTTTCTACTTAAAAAATAAACTCATGAGAGAAAGATAAAGCACAAGACTTTGGACGAAGTATAATGAGGTCCACTTACAGTGAGTGAATTAAGAAGTTCTGGGAAGTGTGTGGAAATGCAGATGGTTACAGTCATTATGGAAAACAATACGGAGAAATTAAAAACAAAACTACCGTTGGACCCAGCAATCCCTCTTCTGGGAATATACCCATAGGAAACGAAATCAGTACCTCATAAAGATATCTGCAGTCCTGTGTTCCCTACAGCATTATTCCCCACAGCCAAGATATAGAAACAACTGAAGTGTTTGTTGATGGACAAACAGATAAAGAAAATGTGATGTGTCTATGTATACACATATGAATGTATATATACGTATACATGTGTGTGTATAGATGATGAAATATTTTTCGGCTTTAAAAAAGGAGATCCTGCCACTTGCCAGAATGTGAACAAGCCTGGAGAACATCAATCTAAGTGAAACAAACCAGTCACAGAAAGAAAAATACTGCACTATCTCACTTATATGGGAAGTCTGAAAAAAAATCAAATATACAGAGAGAGTGAAACAGTGGTTATGGGGGAGCAACAGGCAGGGAGGAAACAGGGAGTGGTAGGTTGAAGGATACAAAGTAGTAGATGCGTGGGAGGAAGAGTCTAGCAATCTAATGTACAACAATGAAGACTACTGTTAATAAAATGGGAGTGCATTAGAGGTGTTTGTTAAATAAGTAGATTTTAGCAGCTCTTGTCACAAAAAGGAACGATGTGAGATGGTAGATATGTTAATTTGCTTCACTCTAGTAACCATTTACTATCTATATGTGTCCCAAAACATCATGTAAAGCTCAAGTATATAAAGTCACATTTATTAAAATAAAGTTCTGGAAAAATCAAAAGCATGACCATGGCCTCTTACGTCAATGATACCTCTGGATGGGCACACCTGTTCAGGGGTTCCCAGCCCTGGCTCCTTCCCAGCTGGCCTTTCAGGTGCGATGGCTTTGTAAGAGGCCACCCAGCCTCTCCTCCCTCCACTGGCATCTTGCTTTCCCTCTAAATGCCCACTGGCTTCTGCCTCAGTCATCCCTGGCAGTTCCCACAAGCCTCCTCAGGCTCAGCAACAAGTGTCACTCAGTGACAAGTGTCACTTCCTCAGTCTATCCACATTCGACGGCTCTCTAACCCCTCACCATGTTGTATTCTCTTTGTATCAGTTACCGCTCTCTGAAATCGCCCACCCATTGGTTTGTTTCCTCTATGACATCTCTCTCCTGATACTTGACTAAACTCCATGAAGGCAGGGCTGTTTCTGCCTTGTCCAAAGATCGATGCTTGTCTTGGTGCTGATATTTTATATCCCAAGCCAATAGAGAGCTGCCACTTGTACTTGGCCCCTCACTTCCCCTGTGGAGGTCGTAGGACAGCAATACCCAATGGGCCAGTAATGGTGGTTGCTCACACTCGCCCCAGCTACTGCTGACCTCAAGAACCATGGTCAAAGAAGCAGAAGGCTGAGGAGGACCGCTGCAAACTAAAAAAGTTTCCCAGATACTAGTTAAAAAGGAGGACCCACAGAGAACAATTGTTTCTTCTACTTAGGCTGCCAAAGAGTTTGATTGAACATTGGCAGACCAGTTTAGGATCCACTAAATGATAGAATCATTGCGTTCCATGAGGTCATGGTTGTCTCCTCAATATTCTGTAGTGTATGCAACAACCTGAAAAGTGTAGAGGTGGAGTTTCAGAAGTTCCCAGTAAGAGTTTCATTATTTCAGTTCGTTTCCAGGATGCATAATTTTAAAATAAAGTGAAATGCAATCTTCCCTCCAACTCCACGTAGAACCAGAATGTGAAAGGGCAGAACCGCTGTGCACGAGGCCCCTGTGCATGCCAGCTGCTAACTAATTTATAGCCAAGCATTGTTCCAGCCTATCTCATTACCAGGCAATCAGTGGGCAAAACCAACCAACCAAACAAAACAAAACAACATTTATTGTTTACTTCCTATTTTTCAATGGTCATGATGCAAATTCAACCTTAAGGCACTTTTTGGTGCAGACTTTAAGGGGCAGTCTGGTGTTTTGCTGTCTCTGCTCTTATTAGAATTTTGTGTTGCCTTATTAGCTATCATTTAATTGTACACGATGAACAGATTCATCATATGTGGACAAAAATGGTGCAACTGTCATTTCCTGTGATGGACAATGCAATGATTAGAAAAATGTGTAAATCACCTTGCAGTCACTTGGAAGGATGTCACCAATTATTCATGAAAGTGGTGGTCCTAGACTAGGGTGTACTCTGGGGGGCTTGCCACTGACATTCCCTGTGGTGGGAACCATGTATGGGGAAGGAGAATGTGACATCTGATCAGCATTTGTGCAAATATCTCGCCTCAGACCAGCCAGCTGGCATCACTTCCCTTTGGAGAGGAACAAAAGAAGATCCATGGTGGTTTGACACAAAAGACCCTCCTGTTTGAACAACAGACTTTTCTGACTCAAGAGTCAGTTTGCACTGAGGAACCAACCCAGAAGCCGGTTGCCACGGAGCCTGGAGCCCTGTTACCTAAGCAAACTTGCACTTCACAACTTCTGCGGCCAGGAAACCACAGGAACTTCTCTGGGTTGCTAGGTCTGCCCGGCCTGGCATCCACTGCACTCTCCACAGCACACAGAGACAAGTTGGTCCCGCAGAATGTAATAATTTGCTCAAAACCAGGCATGTAAACATGCCACTACAGAAGGTAGAGAAAGCTGACTCCACTTCTGGCCTATCAGGATCCTTCTTCTGAGAGGTTCATGCCCAGAACCAGAATTAATCTGTGACCTTTCCAGTCATATCTATAACTTAAGATTTCTTTAGTAATATGAGTTTACCAGGTAGCTACTTTTGCCCCAAACAAATGGAATAAATATAACAAATGAATTGAATGATATTTAAATATCGGATAATGGGCACATTTTAAAAAATGGATAATCTTTATATTTGATAACATAGTGTTTTCAGATCTTCTGAAACTACTACCATGCCAATTACACAATGTTGGAATACAGTGAGAAATTTGAGTTTAAAGGCAACCTCTATTCTACAGGCAAAATAATATTGACACAGAGACTTTGAGTGGACCCTTGGTTCAGAGTATAGGCCGCTAGACATTATCAAAACATATTTCTCATTCTATCGTGGCTATGAGAATACTATAATTTGAAAACTTAAATGATTTACTTTCTACCGATTCGTTAAGAACAAGCCAGATTCTCAGTTTTGTCTGAAGCTGGCAGATGGTCATGCACTTTCTCTAGAAGTGAGTACATGGCATTGCTTATTCAAGACTATTAGAAAACCTAATGGTTATCAGATGTCAAATAGGGTTTTGGATTAGATTTGGACTTCTGTTGGAAATTGTGAATTCTGTAGCTTAATGGGACAGGGAAGCCAGCGATTGCTACAGTAACACATCATTCAGAGAAACCATCAGACAACTTATATTAAGACAAATATTCTACTTCTTGGAACAGTGTGTTGACATTATGAGTAAATATTTCTATTAGTGGAAAATAACAGAATAATTGAGGAATGTGGTAGCAAAATTTTTTTTTTTTGCACAAAGTGTACGCAAGCAACAACAACAACAACAACAACAACAACAACAACCATCACTAGATATCTGGAAGGGGTGCTGAGTGAGACCAATACAATAAGCTTTTCAGTAAAGGATGGTCATCTGGCTGTGAACCACAAGAAATTCTACAAACAATAGCAATTACCAATGCATTCTTTGATTCTCAGTGACAGCTGAATGAAACATAAAAGGGAATATTTTTCTTGCAGGGCACATGACTGTGACAGTCTCCTCACCCCATCCATGCAACATTCAACAACTTCTCTGCCTGGCACTGTGTGCCCCTTTTTTGCCATTATCTCTTTTGCCCTTTGCAAAATATTGATGACACTGGTTGCCATTTTGTAGGGTGTGGATGTGATGTTATCCTGGAGATGGTACTATGCACATGAAAAATGGCCTTTGGCTTTCCCTGGAAGTCTTTGTGGTTCTGGCAGGAGAGATGATATTTTCCTTCACCAGTCCTCAAATGTGTCTCTCTACCTGTGCCAATGCTACAGAAGCGTATCTCTAAACGAACCTTGATTTTAACATGTAAAACAAAAACCAAATTCCCAGGGAAAAGTAGAAAAGAATTTTTCTTGATCTGATTGAAATTGGGAGTCAGGGCTTCTAAGGTAAAGAGGAAAAATACTCGCTTGTTTACTGATAAGACAAGACAGTGGCAAGCAGTCAGGAAAGTGCAACGTGACTCCAACGGCAATCTTGTTGGTGTCTGTTGAAGATTGTTAATTTCAAAGGAGATCCTAACAGAAATGACCACAGCTTTGACCTGAGGCTTACTGAAGACTCTCTGGGAGTGCTTTTCAAGAAATGCCTATATTTTTTTAAATTTTGTTATTTTTTTATTTTTCAAGTTGGAGTCTCACTCTGATGCCCAGGCTGGAGTGCAGTGGCACGCTCATGGTCACCGTCGCCTTGACCTGCCAGGCTCAGGTGATCCTTGTGCCTCAGCCTTCCAGATAGCTGGAACTACAGGCATGAACCACCATGCCCAACTAAAGGAATGCTTTTAAAATTAGAGCATGCACTTGGGACTGATCGAACTGTTGTCCAAGGAATGCTCAATATTGTTAGAAGCAGGTTTCGCTCAATGTCAATTCCTGAATTTCACAATATATGACAGATTATTCATTTGATAATTTTGCATTTTAATTTCTCAGAAGATAAAGTGCTTAAAGTACATAAGATCAAGTACATTGCAAGTCTTGCTATTTCCTAATGTTTTCAAATAATCCTATGTCTTGTTTTTATTTTACAGGTAAGTAAACTAAGACCAGAAGTAAATCACAAACAAGGAGCAGAAATGGAGAACTTGCTGGAAACAAGTATGCCAGGATTAAACTTTAATAGGGAATCAAAAACCTATGGAAGAACATTTATAGCAGCCCATAAGGAGAATGAGCACCATTGCAGAGACACAGCTAGTGGAAGGTGGCACCCGACCCGACATGTGGAGAGTTTTCTAGCTAGCAATAGGAATGGACACACCAGCATTTCTTTCATGCCTTATTTTCACTGAATTATGAAAATCTCCTTAATTCATAGCCATAAACAATGCTATGTGATTAGGTGAACCCTCTAGAATGAAAGTCATTTCTTGGTTCAAGTAAGGATACCAGCACTTGTATTCTTGGAGCATATTAACTCAGCCTCTTAATGATTCCCTTCATTATACTGCATTTTAATTTGGGCCCTTGGCCATTATCAAAGAAGCAGTCATTTGAAAAGGACCATTGCGTTTGCTTTACAAATATTGCCGAGGACATTGCCCTTTACTGTGTGAAAGCTTGCTTGAGAACTTTCACTTAGAATTTAATCTTAGGAAAAGTGTCATTCTCTTAAAGCACAGTATACTTTCTATTTTCCCACTTTCTCATGATAATGTTGTAACTGACCATTTTGGTTTGGGTCTGTTTTTTGTTTGTCTGTATTTTTTCCTTTGGCATTGGTTTTGTATTTTTTACTGAATATGTTTTTTGCTGAAAACTGTTACAAATCCCTTGTGAAAAGAGATGGAAACATATATATATGTAAATACTGAACAAAGGTTGAGACCATTTTTATGTAAGGAATGGCTTCTAACTTTGTTTAGTCAAAAACATTTATTGGGGCAACCCCTTTGGGTCCCCTCCCGCTGTGGGAACTTTTCTGTCCCTCAATAAATCCTGCTTTCTAAAAACAAAAACAAAAACAAATTTATTGAAGTAGGCAACAAAACGTATTGACAGGAAAAAAACAGACAACACCATTAAAAAATGGGCAAAGGTCATGAACCAACACTTCTCAAAAGATGATATACAAGAAGCCAACAAACACATGAAAAAATGCTCAGCCTCACTAATCTTCAGTAAAATGCAAACCAAAACTACAATGAGATACCACCTAATACCAGTAAGGATGGCTATCACTAATAAGTCAAAAAGCAACAGTTGTGGGTGTGGATGCGGAGAAAAGGGAAAGTTTCTACACTTTTGGTGGGAATGTAAGCTAGTTCAACCTCTATGAAAAGCAGAGTGGCAATTTCACAAATAACTAAAACTTGAGCTTCCATATGATCCAGTAATGCCTTTTCTGGGAATATACCCAGAGGGACATAAATCACTTTGCCAAGAAGACACCCAGATATGCACGTTTATTACAGCACTATTCACAACAGCAAAAACATAGAACCAACCCAAATGTCCATTGAAAGTGGACCGTATAAAGGAAACGTGGTCCATATACATGATGGAATATTATGCAGCTATAAACAAGAACAAAACCATGGACGTCGTAGTAATGTGGATGCAGCTGGAGACCATCATACTAAGTGAACTATCACAGAAACAAAGAACTGAATACCACATGTCCTCACTCATAAGCGGGCCCTAAACACAGACACACTAGCACAAGGGTGGGATCAGCAGATGCTGGACACTGTTGGGGGAGAGAGGGAGGGAGGACGGAGAGGAGAATGTGGCAACACACTGGGTACCTGGCTCAATATTGGGGGAGAGAGGGCCAGCTAGAAGCCCAAATTTCACCTGCATGCTACCTACTTAAATAGTAAATACCCACTTGTACCCCACATCTCTAAAATTACAAACAAACAAACATTTATTGAGCACCATCTGGGAAGGAGGCATCCAACACCAAATAGGACAAGTCCCTGTTCTCTCAATGCTGCCTCTCTAGTTGGCTGAATCTGACAATTATCGAGCAAATAGCTGTCTACATATGGCCTATTTCAGATGATTGTAAATACTATGAAGAAGATAAACCAGAGTAGTGGGATAGAGTGTATTGGAGCCTGTAGGTCTGCATCCCTATTTTAGATAGGGTGGGCATTCCTCCTCTATGCAAGGTAGCTTTTGAGCAGCAATCTAAATGAAGAGGAGCCATGTAGAAGCAGAGCCAGAGTGTTCCAGGCAGGAGGAACAAGTGCAGATTTTCTGAGGCAGGAGCAAGCTTGGTGTGTTTGAAAAAGAGCAGTATGTCTGGTGGAACTGGAGAACACTGAATACCAATGAGAGGAGATGAGGTCAGGTTGATATGGAAGGGTCAGATGATGTTATGTCTTGTATGCCATGGTAAGGACACTGAAATTTATTCTAAGTGTAATGGAATGTCATGGAGGATTTTAAGCAAGGGAGTGTCAAAATCTCATTGAACTTTGAGAAAGATCATTCTGGCTCCTGAATGGAGAATGGACTGTTGTGAAAACCGAGGAACTTTCTAGAAGCTGTTGTGGCAGTTCAGGTGAAAGGCCAAGGCAGAAGTGCTGGGGGAGACCAGACTCATGAAGACAATGTGGCAGAGCAACACTTTGCTGTTGTAAAGCTTGGATGTAGGAGGGGAAGGTGAAGGAGATAAAGACATCAAGATAACATTACAGTTCTTGGGAAGTCAGTGGATAGTGGTCCCATTTAGTTAAATGAGGGAAGACTTAGGTGGGGGTGGAATATGCCCAGAGACCAAGTCAAGAGTTGTCTTGAATACCTTCAGTTAGAAAAGCTTACCGGACATTGAATGCAAGCTCCTTGCATGTATTAGAAGCTCAGAGTTTGTGTGTGGGGTGTCACATATGGGAGTCATCAGAGCAGAGACTGTGTTGAAAGCCATGAAATGGAATCAGAAGGCAGGTAGTGAATACAGATAAAGAATAGAAGAAAATGAGGGTAGAACTCTGTCAACTCCATGATTCATTCTGTCTTCCTGAATGGCTAACCCCACAACTAACTCTATTAACATGTGGCTTTCCAAGGCTGTCATAGAGATACCTGGTCTGGGTAGACTATTTTTTTAAATGAACAAAGCCATACTTTGCTAGGGTCCTCCATGAATAATATTAGAAGTATCCCAGTCTGATAATCCTCTAAGCTATATTTAGCTTTAAGCTAGCATTATAATTCAGGCACAAAATTCTATGTTTCTGAAAAAAGCAAGAGTTTACAGAATCAAGCAGTTGTTTACAGAATTAGTTCACAGAATTGACTTAAGATAAAAAGTGCCCATATTATATATTGAGTAATATGGTCACTTTTTAACTTAAATATTACTCAATGTATGTAGAACATCCTAACTAACCTTTACAACTCCTGGTTTTACTTAGTTTAGAATTAATTATAAATGATGAAAAGTTTGAAATTCATATTATTTGTCAGAGAGTTTGGTCTGGGAAACATAAACTGACTTAAAATAAAGAGCAGACTTTTCAAAACAAAGAAAATGGTGGAAAGACAAGGAGCAAGTCCTAACGTGGAAGGCAATTGGCTTCTTCGTCGGTGGATTACTAAAAAGAGAAACATAAAGGCGAACTTATTTTTCTCTATTGAAGTTTCAGCAATTTTTTTTTATTGCTCTGAGATTTCTCAGTGACTAAAATAATTTGTTTGCCAATGTTAAAATCTCCTGTCCTGGCACCATTATTGTTTAAAAAACAATTTCATTTTAGCACTGTTCACTTTTATTCTCCCAAAAGATTACATCAAAATGAAGAATTAGTTGGGCAACTAAGTGAGCTGGTACCTTTAGAGGATAGATGTATTGAGAAATGAAGCAATATTTCATGTAGTCCCAAATTAGATACTTAAAGCTACCACAGCCTGTTGGACTTGTGATTTCCCAGGCTTGATTCAGCCTCACAAGTTCTTGAACTGATCAGATGGGGCCTTGTGGGAGGAAATACAGTCAGTACTGGGCATTTCTTTCTAATACATAGCATATAAACAATAAGGAAGGCACATGACAAAGGCAAGCAGCTTATTCCTATGACCGAGGGGCTCTTAAACTATCTATACAATTGCAAGACGCGGCAGTGTGTTTTCAGTGCCCAAAATGTGTTCATAAAGTACACACGTGAGGGCCTCTTGGCCCAATATTACACAAAATAAGAGCGAATTCCAGGATAGATCCTTGGTTAAGCTCATATAGAAAAATGCCATAAATTAGCTCTCCCAAACTGAATGCAGCTGAAAAAATTAAGGAAAAAAAATCTAAGAAAGGAGCCTTTCTTTTAGGAAAAACAAACAAACAAACTTACTGAAAATGATTGAAATGAATGGTATTGAATGAACTGCTCTATCTTGTTCTAGAAAATGAAATGGAGAATATATTCCAGATTAGGACACTTGGTTTTGTTTGAAATACAATTGCACATGGTACTAAGATCATTCATCTTTGTGAATCACTGAATGAACACACAGAAGTGGCCAAAGACATTACAGAAAAAATCTCTATTTCAAATGAAAGTCTAAAAATGTAAGACTGCTTTGTCTGATACTCACATACTAGCAAACACTTGCTCAGTCTCTGGTTACTATGTTAGACTGCATTTCGTTTTTGTGTAGACCTCTTCAGTCAAGGACCCTGTTTATTTAACCAGCAAGACAGGTTCTGCGCACCAGTCACTAATTCACAGCAGCTAGATCTTGGAGACCCAGGTGAACTCTCTTTTGGTGGTTAGAAAAATCAACTATTAAGACAGTGATTCATCTTCCAAATTAGCTATAATAAAATTTCAATCAAGTTAGCATTTCATTTTTTTTGATCTTAAGCATCTTGAGTTGTTTAGGGAATGGACAGACAGAACTAGACCTCAGAGTAGACAAGGCTAGGACTAGAGGAGATCACTGGGATGGGTTAGATGGTGACTGTGAACTCAGAGAGGAAGAGCTGAGGGGCGGCCCGCCATTCCCTGCCCCTGCTGTGTGTGCAGGTGTGTGAGTGGGTGTGTGGGCACATGTAGCTTCCAACTAACTATACAGTCTTGGAAATGGAAAGAGCTACTTCTGAAACACACAGGAAGAGACTAGAGAGGTTAAAAATGTACTTCAAAACAAAACAAAACCCAAGAAACTCGTTGTGGGTGCAGGCACACCCTTGTGCGAAACAAACACAAGTCTACATAAACATTCTCATACTGAACACATTTTTACTGAAGGCTTAACTTGATGCCAGGCACACAACTCTTCCTTCTCCCTATGGAACTTCTGTCCTCACAGTGACTGTGTGTGGCAGTGTCAGCAACAGCCAACTGGGGAGCTGAGTGAGACTCAGAGTGTCAGGACATTTGTTTAATAACAGGACCAGAGATCCAAAACTCAAGAGTGAAACCAATGTCACCCACCCATAAGACATGACGTGGCAGTGGGCTCCAGGATCCCTCCTTGCTCACAGAAAGAACAGTCAAATACAGGGCAAGACCACGGCTGGTCTCCCCAGATAATTCATCTGTTCAAATATTGGCCTGTTGTGAAAAAAATAACCAAAAAACCCCACTTAGTCAACTACGCACTGTATCTGTAGGGAAAAAGACAATTGCTTTCAGACAAAACTATCTAGCAAAACAATGCTCATTTCAACTGCAATTTGCAATTCATGATTGAAGCCCATTTAAATGTTGGTTTCGATCTGAACTCATTTGGACACAAAAGAAACAATTCCCTGTGATAGTTGGAGACATCATCTTCTTTTCAAGTAAAGTGAAAAATAAATTTTTTGCTTGCAGTCTGAAAACATTCATTGCTATAAATGACACAACTCAGTAATCTGTTAAGTATTCGAAAGGTGCTGCGCCTTACACATATTTAATTTTTCTACAGTTACTTTATTAGCTGAGTCCATTGAGGCCAAAACGTATTGGATGAGCAATCTTAATTTTCCCTATTTGTCAATGTTTGCTAAATCATAGGAAATTTGATATTATCACATTACCCTTCTGTGCCTGATGCTAAAAATGCTGTCTCTCACTCTCTGGTCTTTTATTAGAAAAGACATTTCATATAACTGAGGAAAGGTAATCGAGCCCTATAAATCAAGAGGAAATGCTGCGATGATTACAGTCTACCAGTCCATTGCAGTTTCCAAAATGCATTTGAATCACACTGAAGAATGCATGGGGGAAAAAAAGTGTTGCCCTATTAGATAATTTACATTTGTTACATACACAACATGCATTGGCATTAATTAATGGAATAACGGTGCTGATAAATCTGTTAGTGATTAGCTTAGTGCGACTCATAAGATG
Organism: Tarsius wallacei; assembly: GCA_963574415.1. Classification (NCBI taxonomy): domain Eukaryota; kingdom Metazoa; phylum Chordata; class Mammalia; order Primates; family Tarsiidae; genus Tarsius; species Tarsius wallacei. The sequence goes on from CAUYQG010017273.1 coordinate 12,445, forward strand.
ATCATTTACCTAAAATGCTGTAAAAACAGGGAAAATAGAATTTCCACTCAGGAGACCACTAGGGCAGGCGAAATCTCTTTGGTTTGTGAATGAACCTAGTTTAATTTTTCAACTTTTAATCCCATGTTTTTTGTTGCATGGATGAAAACAGTCACAGATTACAGCTCAATGAATTAAAAACCTTTTTTTAGAGTTTTGCTTTGGCTAACATCATCAGTTTAAAAAGTCTTTTCAACCTTGAAACCAATTAGGAAGTTACATTACTGTTTTTGAGTCTGAGCCCACCCTCATCGCTCCCCCTTCACTTCCTTTCCCGCCAGATTTATTCACAAATGGATTCCAAAGTCAGGAATTCCTGCCTGACTGGGCTTGGTGTTAGAACTGAGATTTTTTCCATTCTTCTGTCCCTGCCCTGCCCCATCCTTGGGGTTCGTGTGAGGTCTCTAATCACCTGATTTTTCCCTTTCACCTTCTACACACCTGCTTCACCCTGTATTATGGTTCCCAACTGGTTATCAGAAGTCAACCTCTTCCCTTTCTCTGATTCAAAGGATATAAACAGGCACCTTAATCTGATTACTTCCCACACCCACCCAGACCAAGCTTCAGGTAGCTCCTGCTATCTTCCCAGTCTTGGGCCCTTCTGGCGTAACCCCTGGCGACCTGCCTCTGTGGCAGCTGCCTCCGGCCTCCTTGTCTCTCCTATGGCAACCTTAGTTCCCATGCCTGTGTCACAACAAAGTGGAGCCTTGGCTTCATCACCCCCATATGGGCCAGGTTAAATGATCATGGATAGACAGTATATTACACATGCACGCACACACACACATCTGTTAAAAGTTGAAATAATCGTAAAGTTGGACACTTTGCTTTGGATTTTAACTTGTTATCATTTCTGCTTTACTTAATGTGTCAATCTAATAAAAGCTTGAAAAGAAAAAGAGAGATTTTGTTGAAAATATGTTAAGTGAACAATTGGATATTTTACTGGCTTTTCCCCCAATCAGACCATATCATAAATTTAAATTAAACTTTTTCAGTGTACTGGTTCACCAGTACCTTTCACCTTTTCTTCTCTCTGAGTTAATGAATTTACATGGCATATAAAGTCTTATCTCTTGCTAGAAAACTTGCCTAAAAATATCAAACATCAATTTTCTATATAATTTATATTTGAAGAAAGGACAGACACATGTATCATATAGACAGACTTAAGTTGCCTTTTGAGGGGTATCAGAAAGCACTAAGAAAAATCCAACTTTTTTGGTAAAATTTCAAACCAATGTCATGAGAAATCTTTCTGGAACATGAATACTTCCACAATAAAGAAGCAAAAGAAGACTCTTACTTACAGGTTATGAAGGAAAACTTGTCTAGCACCAGCTGATCTGGACTTGCCCAAGGTCACCCAACTCGCATGGGTAGAACTGGGTCTTGGGAGCAGGACTTTGCTGGGTGTTGAGACTCTCCCTGCCCCAGACCACCACCCACAAGAACCGCACGGTGTGCTGCTAAGAGTTCTAGGTTTAATGACATGTACACCGAAGGAAGCCCCACCTTGTAGGGGCCTAAAACCAAACAGGAGGAAAAACCAGAAAAAGAGGTATTTAGGAAGATGGCGCAATCAAATTGTGAATACAGTCCCCAGGGGGAGGTTGGAGCAATCTCCCAGCCCCCAGGTGATTGGGGAGGATGGAAGCAAAGGAATATGGGAGAACTGCAGATGATTCTAGAAAGGACTTCATGGGGCGGCCGGCAATGTGACTGTGTTTGATCCTATGACCTCATCCTGTACTGACAGCCCCCAAATTCAACATCAAAAGCAGCATGAAATTATAGATTTTATGGAGAGCTGCACAAAGAGGGGAGTACAGAACTTGTATTTTACATGGCCAAACTTTCCCTAAATCTTTCAAAAATATATTTTTTTTCTTAAACTTTCTCTCCCCTGCCTCAAATTGCCCCAACCCATCTTCCCCTGCCACCTCCCAGACATCGCTCTTTAGCACCACTCATTTGTATCCCACTCACCAGACTCAAGCCTAGCAAAGCACTGTGTTTAGCCAGACTGGAACCATCCACTATTTGGAAAGCACTCCCTTGGTGGTAGCATGCATGGGTGTGTGTGTGTATGTGTGTGTGTGTGTGTGTGTTTGTTTGTGTGTGTGTGTAGGGATAGAAGTGGGGGCAGGTGTAGGAGTAGGAGCGGGAGAAGGTGATGAATAGTCAGCTGTGCCCACCTCATCTAGTGATGTTAACAAGGATAGGAGCTGTAGGGAGAGACATTAAGTTTTAGTAGCTAGAAAAAGCATGGTGTCTAGAAATTCTTGGATGTAATTCTGACAGAGCTAATTCTAGACATGATTCTGGGACGAGGTTAATGATCAAAGTTTGAAGTATAGATATTGGGGTCTCTTATAAAGGTGACCCTTGAGACCAAGAGTCCAGGCAAGCACCTTAAGAAGATTGTAATCAAAGAAGAAGACTCATTTTAGTGGGCACCAAGTATCTGTTGGATGCAAACTGAATGCAAAAAAAATTATACCAGTTGGATATTTAGTACAATGTCCTGACAGAACTTCCTCTAGTTGAAGGTCAGAATAATAACCATATATTGCATGGTACAAATCTCTCAATCATTTTTTTGCCACAAAAACCCAGAGAGAAGATATGATAAACCTCATTTTATAAATGAGAAAAATAATTTCTAAAAAAAGTCCATCGCCTACTTTAACTAGGTGATGGGATTTGAAATTAAACTTTAAAAAGCTTTTTTCAGTTCATTTAATAAACATGTGTTTAACCCATGCTCGGTGCTGACCACTGTGTCAGTTGCTGGGAATACAGACACAGACAGACACCATCTTTGCTTTCACCAAACCCACTTCCATCGCTAGAGACAGCAAAAAACATGTAGTGATTACACACCAGAAGTGATGTTGCAGCATGAAATGGACTCACTCAAGCGTGAAGGACAAAGAAGAAAGAGTGATTGATGGAAATACAGAAGAGATGACTTTCTTCCCTAGTTTTTTTATGAGGAAAACTTTCTAGGAAGTCTAAACACCCTATTCTATAATACTGAGAAAAATAAAGATTAATGTGAGTAGAACTCAAAGAAGAGTTATTCAACGTGTAGAATCAAGACGATGAACATCCTTGATGATGGTGTTGGAAGTGTTCCTCTGTGTCTGAGACCACCAGCAGCCAGCTGGCTAAAATGCCTAGTGTGGACAATGGGATGAAACAACTTCTTTAGATCTTTGACTACAGAAAGAATCTATGTCGATGTGAAATCACTTCTTTCATTATGCCAACACTTTACAGATTTCCTCTCACTTAAAATTAAATCCAAATTCTTTTCTCTCCTGGTATTCAAATTCTTCCCTCCAAATATGTTGCTGTTCTTAAGTTTTAGACTCAGTCAAAGTAGCACCAATGCTTTATTTGCTCCCATACAAGATGTTGTGAGTTCTGGTACAGGTTATATTTAATTTTTTATTATTGTTTATAAAACTCACTTATTGAAACAATGACTCCATTGTTCCCTCTTTTATTCCAATATACCACACACACAAATATTTATTGATTTAGGGAAAAATTAAAATAATCATTTAAGATATGAGACAGTCTTAAATAATAAGAATATGGCATTTAGATCATCAGTTCCATTGTAGAGCAAAATTAATGCTGATGCTAGTCCATATCATCATCAATTTTTTTTTTAGTTAATCAAGAAGGAAATATAATTTCAATTTTACATAAATGGTTTGGTAAACTCCTTTTCCTCAGCTCTCCCTTAAGGCATATCCTTTGTTTAGGTGATCAGCAAAAGGCCCCAGGAATTTTAGCTGCATATGAAATGCATATATCTTGTGATAGGAATAAATAACACTTGAAAATATGAATAAAGTATCTTCTCATTGATGTCAAACAGGACAATGGTAGCTGGTAACTACAATCTTTTCCTTATAATACTGAGTGAATCATGCTATTAAGTTCAATAGTATGAGCCATTTTCTGGCAGAATTTCTATAAAGGAAGAGTTTTCAAGTGAAAATAGGTTGTAAAGTGATTAATTTGTGACCTTACACTAATGTAATTTATGGCACTTCAATTTCTTTTCATATGACCTATCTTATGAGAACAGAAATGTGGCTTTAGAGACAGTGCTGGGATAACAAAGAGACTGCTCCAACTTACTTTGTCTTAAAAAAGACAGTATTATATTTTGAATAATGTTACTGTTGGCCTTACATTCATTTACTACAAAAGTTGAGCGGTTTTGTTTTGCTCAAGCAAAAGAAAAAAGTGAGCCAGAGCTACCAGAGCTAGATTTTCTCCCTATTTAATAATATCTAGTCAAATTAGCTACACGAATAGAACTTTTTTTTTTTTTTTGAGTTGAAGTCTCACTCTGTCGCTCAGACTGGAGTGTAGTGGCCGCTCCCGGCCACTGCAGCCTCAACCTGCTGGGCTCCGGCGATCCTTCCGCCTCTGCCTTCCAAGTAGCTGGAACTACAGGCATGCGCTACCATGCCTGGCTAATTTTTTTGATTTTTATTGTAGAGATGAGGTCTCGCCAAGTTGCCCAGGCGGGTCTTGAACCTGCGGGCTCAGGCAATCCACTCACCTCGGCCTCCCAAACCATGGAATTACAGGCTGAGCCACCGAGCCAGGCCAGAAAATGTTTTATATAGAAAAAGTTTGCTAAGATAGAAATTTACTTGTGGAAGATTGTATTTATTAAGAAAATAAAATTATTGCAAACTAGAATGTATGAAATCCCAACATAATTTTATGAAACCATCATGTGACCCAAAATTGCAGTGTCAAACTAAAAACATGGAAACTAAACCCATCACCCCCCAAATAAGCTCACTTACCTACCTACCAACCTACCCAACCACCCACCTACCCAACCAACCAACCAGCCAACCAAAAAACCAACCAACCAACCAACAAATCAATCAACTGATAAATATTTAGGGTTGATGAAATTCATTACACTATCTAATTAAAGAAAATGGCTACACATTATGTATCTCAAACAGCTTTGTCAATGATCCATCAACCATGCAATACTCTATTAGAGAGAGCTGCCAATTGCTTGGCACAACTTGGCATGCTCTCTACCTCTTCTGAGCATCTTCTCAGTTTTTATGGTGGACATCTTCAATTTAACATGGTCCTTTACTCACTAAGGGTAGGCAGAGACTCCGAATCTTGTATAACACAGCAGAACTACCCATCGCTGATAGTTAGAAAATGAGATGACGTTCATTTGCATTGGTATAAGACTAAATTTTCTTCAACTAGTCAGTAGGCAAATATTTATGGAGTGCTCAGAGAACGCCTATGCTAAGGAATACATAAGAAGAGATTCCACTGAGTTTCTCTTGTTACAAAGATTAATTTCCAAAAGGAAAAAGAAGCTAAAAAAATCATAAATATACATAAATAAATCACAATTATAGATAAATGAAAGAGCATTCAGAAGAAGGCCAGCTCAAGACAGCACTAATAGAAATGGAGATGGGCAGTGTTGGCTAGAAAACCTGCTGGGAGGTAAAATTACATTTTGGTTTGGAGATACATGGATGTGCTTTGGCAGCTGGGAGGGGAACAGTTGTTCTTCTTTTACATGATTCAGCCCTGATGTATATATCTGTGTGATTTATCCCACCATAGTTCAAAGTATCTTGCAACTATTGTTGCCCTGATAAAGGCAGGATCACAAGTATTTTCAGACAGATAATTGTTTGGAGATCAGTCATATAACAGGCAAACTTTGGAAAAGCAGAAAGTTTGTAGGTTTTCTCAAGGCACCTCTCTTTCTTCTCTCTTTTTCTTTTTTCTTTTTTGAGTAGGAGTCTCACTCTGTCACCCAGGCTGGAGTGCAGTGGCATTTTCATGGCCACCACAGCCTCGACCTACTGGGCTCAGGTGATCCTTTCGCCTCAGCCTTCCAAGTAGCTGGAACCACAGACATGTGTCATGATACCTGGCTAATTTTTTGATTTATTGTAGAGACAAGGTCTTGCCATGTTGCTCAGGCAGGTCTTGAATCCCTGAGCTCAGGCAATCCTCTTGCCTCTGCCTCCCAAAGTGTTGGGATTACAGGCTTGAGCCACCATGCTGGCTCTTTTTTTAACCCTTTTTTTTTTCTTGAAAAAAATATAACTTTTTAAATTTGTTTTTTGTTTTAGTATTTAGTTATCAAACTAAAGCCTTTCACTTATAAGTGATATCGACAATAATAAAATACCAAACCAAACAATAAACTGACTTGCCCGGGCAGAATTTAACAAGGAAAATCTATACATGCTAAGGATTCCCTTTGAGGAAACTAAGGAAATTTTAAAGAATTAAAAACAAATTTCTAAATATAGATGCTAAAACCTTTTCAAATTGGAAACATTTTCCAGAGAGAAAAATATAAGAGAAAGACGGAAGACATGAAACCCTATGAATTCCAGGCAAATTCTTCCTGCCATATGTTTTCCTACTTCCTTAGGGGCTCACACAGGAGGTTACCTCCTCTCTTTTTTGTATCTTCAGTTCCACAGAGCTAATATCTTTCTGCATTTAAACATAGTCATGTCCTTTTCATCTTCAAACAAACAAACAAACAAACAAAATATCTGCCTAAACCCACAACTCTACCAAAATCTGGCCCATTTTTCTTCTTCACAGCCATTTTTAAAAAAGAGTTTCCTACACTTGCTCTCTGCCTCGACTCTCATTTGCCTTTTTTATTTATTGTAATCTGGCTTTTGCTTTACCTCTCTATGAAAACTGCCTTACCCAAGAAAGCATTGTTGCTCAGTTCAATGGACTTTTACAGTCTTTATCTTACTTTGCCTAAAAGAGAAATTTCTGACTATGCCCTCTGTCTTTATACACATTCTCCTTTTGGTGCCCATAGAAGTAAACTGTCCTAATTTCTCATCGACATTTTAGGCTGCATCTACTTGGTCTCCTTTGGAGCTGTCTATCCTTGAATGTAGGTGTTTTAGTTCATTTGTATGGCTATAAAAAAATATCCAAGGCTGGGTAATTTATAAAGAAAAGAGATTTATTTGGCTCTTGGGTTCTGCAGTCTGTACAAGAAGGATGACTCCAGCATCTGCTGATGGTGAGGCCTCAGGAAGCTTCCACTCCTGGCAGAAGGTGAAGGGAGGCCAGTGTGTAGAGATCACATGGTGAGAGCGGAAGCAAGACAGAGAGAGCGGGAGGTGCCAGGCTCTTTCAACAACCAGTTCTTGCAGAAACTAAGAGTGAGAACTCACTCGCTCCCCTGGAAATGTCACCAAACTATTCATGAAGGATCCACCTCCATGATCCAGACATCTCCCACTAGGTCCTACTTCCAACACAGGGAATCAGATTTCAACATGAGATTTGGTGGTGCCAAGCAAACCAACCATAACAGAGAGTGAGACTCAGAACTGCACTTTTACCCTCACTCTATTACTTTCTATGTACCATCATAGAAAGTAAATTACTCCATCAATGATGAGAGTTCTCCATCAATAATGAGAGTTCTCCTTTATTAATGAAGAGAGTTATCCTCCAAGACCTGAGCACTCTTAAATCTGTGACTTCCTACTGGCATTTTTTTTTTTTTTTACTGTGTTCCAGGACCAACTGTCCAATTATTTAGGGAACATTTCTATCTGAATGTCTCCCATTTGGTGAAATCTTAACAATGAATGGAAGCGCAACTTACTATTTCTTTCCTTCCCTACGAACATGCTCCTCATTCCACTTTCCTTTTCAGAGTTTAGTTTTTAGAACAGAAATCCAGAAGTTATCTCTTATTCATTCTTCTTTCTCACTCACACTTCTCTGGTATTAAGACCTATCCTTTATATTTCTTCTATATATTTCAGTTATGTCCACTTACTTGGACTGCTATTTCCAGCCTTCTCCATCGTCTCTCAGACTACACTTATCCCTCCTCTTTATTTTTAAAAGTTTCTTTTTATTTTTTTGCACTCATAATGTTTTTTCTCACACAATGAAATGTATGGCAGTTATTTCTCTGGGCCAGCATGCAAGAGGCATTTAGCAACACAAAGTCATTTGGAAAATAATGTATTTTAAGTTCAATGCCTCTTCTCCCTCATTTCAGATTAATATCTAGTCAACTGTAGCATGCTTCTTCCAGTCTTTCTCCCACTGGGTTCCTACTCCATTTCTCTGTTTTTATTGGCATGTAAACTTTTTGTTCATCAAGCAATCCATTCATACATCTTCCAAAATTATTCAAATCCCCTAACAAGGATGTATAAAACACAAAAGTTGGAGAGAAATACACAAAGGATAGTGAGCAGGTAATTTCTACCGGAGTCATTGAATTGAAGATGAATTGTAGCAAGGGCTACTTCCATGGGGGATAAATCCCTGCTGAGAGTGTTAGATCACATCACTATACATCATAAAATTTAACGGAAAAATGCACTGCAGCTCCAACCTTGACGCCCAGACCATCTCCTTCCATGAGATGCCCTCTGCTTCACTGGCAGGAACCTTCCAGCTGCGATCCCAGAGGAGTATGACCCTATTGCTCAGGGTAGGGTTTCAGCTGAAAGAGCAGAGTTGGGAGAGTGCTGAAGGCTGGTTTTAAGGGCAGAAGCTCCTGGAAGCCAGGTGTTGGTGCTGGCTGCACAGGGTCCAGGGCCTCCTGCTGGGAGTGTGAACTGGGGTGAAGGGAGCTGGCCCTTTTTTGTCCTGGTCTGCTCCCAGGTCACGCCTAGCTGTTCTTCCTGCTCTGGCACCTCCAGGGAATTGCCTGTCTTAGTCTCTTCCTATTGCCCTTGTTCCTGAATGGGATTCTGGGCCTCAGGAAATAATTTATTTTCCCTTGTGTGCTTTAGCTCTCAAAATTTAAGTATGTTCTGCTGGTAACAATGTGAGGAACACAATGATGCCTGCTTCTGCCCCTTCTCCTTCCTCTGGTCTGTCTTTCCTGCCTTGCCTGCTCCTCACCATGCCCCTTTCTTCCTTCCATGCTTCCTTTGTATCCCAGTCCTCTTTTCTCCTCCTTCCCTTCTCTTCTTGCTGCATTGGTAGGCAAAGTGTGGCTTTTGTGTGGCACCCAGGCTGGAGCTAAGAGCCCCCACATCAGAACATCAGGTTCAGGCTTGGGAGCACTTGTGGTAGCGATGGAGGAGCCTCTGGAGCTGGCCAGGATGCAGCAGGATGTCATACCTAGGGCAGGTGGCATTTGTCTATTATAAAAGCATGACGCTAATCTTCAACTCTTTGGGGTTCTTAGTCATAAATATTCCTAGAATCAATATAGCTGTGCTGACCTGTCCTTACTCATGAACCTCAGGCTACTCCCTTCTCAGGGTTCTGGGTTCTCTAGAATGGGCCTCGGCTGGTAGATGCTGGCCTGAGATCAGGGCTGTCAGAAACAACTCCGGGCAAGTCAGTGGCCCACTTTATGTCATCTATGGTATAGTTTATTTGTTCGAAGTCATTATCTGTCCACCTCAACATACACTGCAGATGAAATGTCTGCGAATGCAGCATTATAGAAATACCAGCTTGGTGCCAGCTCCAATTTAGTGAAGCCAGGACTTGTTTACCTGCAGTCACTGAGTTCTCAGCATTCTTGGGTGAGGCTGTTTGCTGTGGCCGGTCTTGCAGGTCATGGTCTAGAGAGGCTTCTGCACGTCTAAGGGCTCAGATCTGAGAGAGGGCAAGCAGATTTCATTTAGGGGGCCACTCTTGGCTGCCAGGGGCAACTGTTGAGCTTGACTCTGAAATTCTGTAAGTCCGTAGGTAAGGGGCTGTGCCTGACCAACAGTGTCTGCCAAGGGAAAAGGGAGTCATCTGTCAGGCACTGGTACTGTGGAAAGGATGCCATCAGTCAGGGATTGCTTGCCTATTTAAGCCACACTCTGTGAAGTCACTTTTTGCTGAGGTGTCCTGGCTAGGTTGAATTGGACTCGTAGTTGCCACAACCTGCAAAACAGCTGATGAGTCTGCATGGGATGGTAGACAGAGGGCAGGGTGTGTCAGCACCACATGCTGAGTGCCATCAGAGCAACCTCATGACTCCTGCAGGCTGTGCTGGTGCAGGCTTTACAACAAGCTGATCTACAGGGACTGTCTGCTGCTCTGGAAAAGGTGTGGGCAGGAAGCCACTCTCTAACACCTACTGTACTTACAGCAACTTAGCATGCCATCATAGGCCGTCCCGAGTTGGTTACTTGTTTCTTCAATGCTATTTTAGGGATTTTGAAGGTGAACGCTGCATTGGTATACCCAACAGCAGCGAGCAGACATGTAGACACACGGCGAGACCTCCATAAACACGCCTGATAAACTAGATAACGGGTATTCTAACGCATCATTTCCTAATGTAAAGGGCAGTTATTTGTGCTGCTTTGGAGAGATTATAAATGGATTATTAAGTGCTTTCTTTACCTTAAAGGAATGCTGTGAAGTAAAGAAGACTCATATTTGCAAAGCTCTTTAAAAACTGTAACATGTAACATACATTTTACATAGACTGTATAGATGTAAATTCCTCTTTGCAAAGAGCTTCCTTGAAGGATGATCCACTACTGAAGATGACCACTTAGAAGTAAATAGTGATTTGATGCTGCTGTGGAGCTATGGAGCACATCAACAATGATAACATTATATTTGCCATTTTTGTTATTTATTTCAATGCCAAGAAGCAAATTGTTGAATAGTTTCAAGGTCAGGTCAGAACTGAACTAGGTTCTAAATGATGGGAGCTTAGTGAGACACTTTGGATGTGAAATTTACCTCTAATGTCACATGGAGAAGGTTTTGGAAGCTTTGCTGATACAGAAGCTAAAAGATTTATGGAATCTGTGTATACTCATGAGAGAAAGTCAGCACTTTCCTCATCCATCTTCTCTTCTTTCTGAAGAAAAATTCTGTTCCAAATTTCTTCTCAGAGGAGGTTTCTCCTGGAACTATCTAAGGGTCTCTTACGACACCATTTAACAGCTGTGGTATGACTACTAAAAAGTCACTAGACCAATTGAAGACAAGGAGGGCACTTGGGTATGCGCACAGTGGGTGCTCAGGGGCAGATCACTTAAGCCCAAGCAGGCCGCCTTTGAAACCCTTTGGTGCAAAGCCCACAGACAACCCCTTGCTAAACCATAAAATGCCATTTCTAGAATTTCAAAGCCAGCTATTGATGCAATCTGAATGCTCTGAGAAACAGAAAAATTTGGGCTTTGAAAAGGATTGCAAACATTTTCAAATTGAGATATGAAATTAAGCACTTTTTAGTGTGGTAAGATATTTACTATTTTTATGAACAAAACATCAGAAAGAGATTCTGTTTTCTCAGAATTGGAGCTCTCTTCCCTCCTTTTTAAAGGAGAAAGTAAACAAGGCAGTTGGAAAATGTATTTTCAGTGGAGTTTTATGGCTTTGAACTTTTGAAAGGACATTGAATTTTAAAACATCCAGAATGGAAAAACATACAACTAGACTGATTCTATGACCTTTAAGACTTATTTGACATGTCCAAATGTAGGCCACTTCGCTAGAGAACTATTCCAGTCTGCATTTATTCTAATTTATAAAGATTTACTTTCACTTTTTTTGGAAAAATTTTTACTTCGGAAAATTTTATAGGAACAATCATGTCCATTCACTGTAGCGCTTTTATTTCTGCAGTATCACCAAAACTGTTCTCAAAAATATGACTGTACTTTTTCCACGAAAAGAAATTCCTTGGCATAAAATTAGCTTACTAATCATATCACAATGCGAATCGATGCACTGTCTTAATTTGTTTGTCATAAACCAACTACGAACCTCATTTTGAATTCAATAACACACATTTACACAGCAAATGTTGAGCCTCCACTGTGTGCTGGGTACTCTTCTAGGTCTACTTTTGTCATGTTTTTTTTTTTTTTTTTTTTTGCTTTAAAGACTGGCCTGCTTAAAGGAGTCTTCCAAAGCTTATCTGCCTCTACTGGTGTCCTTTTCAACCATTTTTGGACACAGTTTTAAAACATCCTCTGGGATCAGGGACAGGCTATACTCATAGTTTCTGATTCTGAAAGTCTTTCAGCTTGATCTTTCCTGAAGAATCCATTGCCCGTAGAGCTGGTTAAATCCTTAGAGAGACATGAGTTTTATTTTGTTTTATTTTAAAGATGTGGGGTACAATTCTGGATTAGGTATACAAGTGGACATCGTACAGGTAAAGTTTGGGCCTTCCTTTGATTCCCACTTTGCCTGGTTTGAGATCAGGTACCCTTAGAGGCATGAGTTTTTGTCACAAGAGTTATTGGTAGATTAAAAAAAATTATTTTCTAATATACATATTATAAAGAGTAAACAATTATATATATCTCTCTATATTTAAAACAAATAACCCACTGGTTACATTTCCAAATTCTGAGCTCGTGCTTGTTTTGATGCTCATTGTGTTTTTCCACAATCACTGCCTCTCTGTATGATCTTTAATCACAAGTTAATTTTTAAAAGCTTAATTAGTGTGCTATTTTTCTTAGCTGAAATGAGTTTTTCCAACTTGGATATATCTTATTAGCTTAGCTGCATCTGCCTTATTTTCTTATTATCATAATCTATGGCTTGTTGTGGCAGTGTGATGGGAGGACGGTGCTGGTAAAGCCAAAGTTGTGGGTTTTGTCTTTTCTGCAGGGAGGGCAGGTGACCTGGCCAGCTTCCAGCTGACCCATGTGGGTCAGTCTTGTCACAAATGCACGTGAGGGTCCGGATGTAAGAGCATTTTGGTCTCCACCAGTGTAAAGCTGTTTCTGCTCTGGCTGACATAGTTTAATGCACATCCCGTAAGATGAGTGGGTTGATGGTGGCTGCTCATTCCTGAGGGATGGTTCACTGAGGGAACAGCCAACAGTTCTCTTCTTATCTTACCTTACACACATTCGGTGCGTTTTCAACTTCTAACTCACTAAAACAGCAGGAAGTCATGTTTTTTACATGCCACAAGAGTTTGCATGGAATCTCACGTAGCTTAACATGATTTTTTTTTTTTTTTAACATCAGACGGGTAATGTGCCTTTATTGCAATAAGGTTTGAGGGAGGTTTATCTCACACATGAATGTGAAACCCCAATCTTCATGATAATAAACTACAAAAGGACTGGTTTACCATGACTTTCAATCCAATTTGCTATTTCAACTAAAATCAACGTCAATGACGCACACGCTTTCAGAGTTTTTGAAGTCCATTACTTTACAACACCACACATCACTGTAGAGCCTGCTGCTGAGGACTGCCCTGACCCCACTTCAGAACTGAGGCTCTTCCCCAGAGATGGGATGTAGTTGACCTGTGCCTGGGCCCCATGCTGGGACTTGCCCTTTGAAATAGACAGGACCTGCAGTGCTCAAGGTTAACCCCTTCCTCAGGCAGCCTGCCTGTATCCACTGGCAGCTGTATGAGTTCAAAGCCTCAGGCCTTAGGCCTCAGCTGGAGGTTGCCTGGGACCTTAGGGTTGTCCAGCCTCTCCTGCCCAGGGCTGTGTCTTCCTCTCTTTTCTCCTATAGTGTTATTATAGTATAATTGAGAAATAAAAGTTCTGTATATTTACAGTATAGAGTGTGATGTTTTGACATATGTAAACATTGTGAAATAATTAAATCAAACTAATTAATATACCTTCCACCTCACATAATTATCATTTTTTTCTTTTGTGGTAAGAACATTTAAGATCTACTCTCAGCAATTTTCAAATGTACATTATTAAATTTTCAAATTTTCAAATGTACTTTTATTATTCACTAGAGCCACCACACTACGCCATACATCTCTGGTACAGTACTTACTCATCCTAACTGAAACATTGTATCCTTTGACCAACATCTCCCAATCCAGCCTGTGCTGCTGTACTCTCTGATTCTGTGAGTTCAGGTTTTAGATTTCACATATAAGAGAGATCACGTGGTAGTTGTCTTTCTATGCCTGGCTTATTTCACTTAGCCTAATGTTCTCCAGTTTCGTTTATGTTGTTGAAAATGATTGGATTTCCTTCTTTTTTTTTTTTTTTTTGAGTTGAAGTCTCACTCTGTCGCCCAGGCTGGAGCGCAGTGGCATTCTCACGGCCACTGCAACCTCGACCTGCTGGGCTCAGGCGATCCTTCTGCCTCAGCCTTCCAAGTAGCTGGAACTACTAATTTTTTGATTTATTGTAGAGATGAGATCTCGCCAAGTTGCCCTGGCTCAGGCAATCCTCTCACCTCGGCCTCCCAAAGTGCTGGGATTATAGGCGTGAGCCACCATGCGCGGCCTGCGTTTCCTTCTTTTTAAAGATCAAATAGTATTCCATTGAGTATATATGCCACATTTTTTTTTCCTATCCATTCATCAGCTGATGGACACTTAGGCTGATTCCTTACCTTGGCTATTGTCAATAATGGCACATGGAACATGAGGGTGCAGCTATGTCTTTGCCACACGGATGGCATGCATGTCCTTTGGATATATACCCAGAATTGGGATTGCTGCAACATATAGTAGTTCTATTTTTAATTTTTCGAGGAATCTCTATGCTATTTTCCATCATGACTGTACCAGTTTATATTCCCATCAAGAGTGTGCAAAGGCTCCCTTTTCTCTACATCCTTTCCAGTGTGTGTTATATTTTGTCTTTTTTATAAAAGCCACTCTAACAGATGTGAGGAAATATCTCATTGTGGTTTTAATTTGCATTTCCCTAATGATAGATGTTGAGCATTTTTTCACATACCTGTTGGCCATTTGTAAGTCTTCTTTTGAGAAATGTCTATGCAGATCCTTTGTCATTTTAAAATTGGGTTATTTGTTTTCATGTTATTAAGTTGTTTGAGTTTCTTATATATTTTGTATATTAACTCCTTATCAGATATATGGTTTGCAAATACTTTTTCCCATTCAATAGGATGTCTCTGTTGTTGTTTGCTGTGCAGAAGCTTTATAGTTTGATGCAATTCTATCTGTTTGTTTTTGCTTTTGTGCCTTTGGGGTTATATCTAAAAAATAAAAAACAAAAACAAAAACAAAACTGCCTAGGCCAATGTCATATAGCTTTTCTCCTATGCTTTCTTCCAATAGTTTTACAGTTTCAGGTCTCACATGTAAGTCTTCAATTCATTTTGAGTTGATTTTTGTATATGGTGTGAGATAGGGCCCAGTTTTCCAAACACCATTTATTGAAGAGACTGTCCTTTCCCTGTAGTGCGTTCTTGGCATCTGTGTTTAAGATCAATTGACCATAAATGTGAGTTTATTTCTGGACCTTCTATTCTGTTCCATTGGTCTATATGTCTGCCTTTATGCCAGTACCATGCTGTTTTAATATTATACTTTTGTAGTATATTTTGAAATCAGGTAGTATGAGGCCTCCAGCTTTGTTTTTTTTGTTCAAGATCACTTTGGTGATTTGGGGGGGGGGGGTCTTTTTTTGGTTCCACATTAATGTTAGGATTGTTTTTCTATTTTTGTAAAAAACGTCACTGGAATTTCAATAAGGATCACATTCTCACTCTCTTATAGGTATTGTTTCTGCACAAGAATCTCCATCTCACAGCCTACTTCCAAGGAAACCGACTAAGACCATCACTCCATTTCTGTTTCATTTTTCATCCACTGTTTAGAAAAACAGTTCAATTAAAGAGGTACATTCCCTACAATATATGCCTCTCTGCATATTTGCAAGCATCTCCCTCTCCCTGAACGTGCTTCTCTCAGTTCTCAGTCAATTGAAAGAAAGCCCACCACAAGCTAATGAGCCGTTTTCCTTGATCTCAATCTTTTTCTGACCACCCCTCTTTCTTGTTGCCTGTTCCAAAATTAAGTCTTCCCATAACCTTTTATTCAGTTTTCTTCTCCTCTAACGTTTACATCTTACTTGTGCATTGTAACTGGAATCCACTGACTCCTTCTCTGGGCAGCAGTCGTCTTGCTGTTTCATGCTTTCTTCGACCTTCTGCTGTCTCACATGTTCCTAGTGTGCTGCCTGGGTCTCTGTGGGCACTTAGCAGATGTTTTCTCAATGGAACACCCGTGTTTTTATTCTAATATTTTAATTTATTCTTAATATTCTTTTATTTTACTTCCTTTTCCCTTCATATGATCTACACATACCATACCTACTCAATTTTTTAGTAAAAATTAACGGGTAATTATTTAAGGCAAGATGAATCAATACATTAAATCAAATTATCCCAATAATATTACAGTCTCATATGCTTTTTCTTTTTGAGCTCAGTAACGATTCACTTTCTCTATGGCATTCTGATTTTACTGCAACTCTATGTGATTTTTCAAAAGTAATATTTTAAATGTTGTAGTCAATTCTCTTAATTACTTGGGATGCATGCAGTTTGGATGTAGTAATTTATAAATATTAACATTCATAAGTGTTTTCTTATTTATCTGATGTCAGTATCTGCTTATGCAGGATCTGCATTATTTCTTAGTGGTTCAAATCTCTTTTCTTGATTTTTTTTTTTCCCTAGAGCCGCCAGAACAAATGCTTCATTCTTTGAGGATGGCTATCAATTTTGCCCCATCCTCACCCTTTGCAAACTTGTATAAAAGTGTTTTTCTTGTCCAACACCTTTGTTCACGTAACCATCTTTTGATATAATGCCATCACACACACACTTGGAGCATATCATCATGGATCATGGGGGACTTTAATTTTCTCAAGCTGTTCCTAAGAATTCCACCGTGTTTCTTCTGTAAACACATTTATGGACTAAAATATTTTTATAGTGGGTTAATTTTCTTGACTTTTCAAATAACATTGTATTCTACAATACACATTTATTGTTATAATCTGATCAGTTCAACCACTTGATTTATTTAGGAAAAATGTTCCATCAGCTTCTGAATCTGGTATCTCCTCTACTGCTATGTGCACATCGTTGGGTCATGAGGACACAGCCTGTCTACTATTCTTGTACCTTCAAGCAGATTTGACAGATTCTAGAACTGTTGATTATAAACATCCTTCTAACCCTTAATGGCCTAGCTGAGCACTGGATATTGTGTAGAGAGTAGATTTTGGGGCTTTAAGAGTGCCAACAAGAACTAGAAGACCATTGCGTGAGTCTACCCGGGAGACAGTGGAGGCCTGGAAAGATACGTTCTGTATATGTTTTGAGATAGAGTCAGTGAGGCTTGCTGATGGATAGGCTGTGTCTTATAAAGATTAGGGAAGGATCTGGCCTGCATTGCTAGTGGTATTGGCTGAGATGGAAATGACCAAGGAAGAGCGGGAATTTGGGGAGGAATAAAGAGTATGCATCAGAGCCTACTTTTGAGAGAAGGAGAGAAGTGCTGTGATACAAGGGGATGTGGGAGCACAAAGGAATTTATTTTTCACATGAAAATTCAGTAGCACGTGGAATAATTATAGAAACTAGCTTCTTGGGCAGGTGAGAGAATGGAGTTGAGTATATCTGGAGGGGCTGGCTTTCGATAATTGCACATTTAGAAAACTTTCCATCATAAGAGGAGGGGAAGTGAGATATATGGGTACAGAAACAGGGAAGTTGATCCTTTTTTTTTTTGATGGAAAGATGGTGGAAGTCCTTATATAATTGTTTTTATTTTTATTTTTGGAAAAAAGAAAGTTAATTTATTCACAAAGATTAAGGAATCCAACTCCCCTAAAAGGGTGCAAATATGAACTCTTCAGGGGTATGAAGAAAGGTCGTTACTTATTTAAGACTCATGATCAAGGGTTTCAAGTGAGCAGACGCCTTCCCTCTGCTCTTCTGAGCAGGCTGCATGGTTATGGGCTTTTCCTCACAGGTTTGCTCTATGACCAGCCTTCTCCCTGAACCCAGGCCTCCCTGTGTGGGATCTTAAGTTTATTTAGACCAGCCTGTTCCCTGCTCTGTTAGGGCTAGGCTCCTGTTGTGGGTGAGTGGTTTTCCCGAGTCTGAGCTGTCCCTTGGGGCCTGTCTAGAGCTTGTCAAGCCTTTTCAGCATTTTACCTACAACAATCCAGCTGTCCCCCAACTTCTACAAGGTAGGTTAGGTTTCTTGATCTCACTTTGTCAGGCTCACCCCTCTATCTCCAAGCCTGCAACTGCTCCTCCCAGAGTCTCTCACACTTGTGCCCAGGCCCTGGTCCTTAGGACTCAATGGAAGTTTTGAATAAAAATTGGGATGGTTCGTTTGTAGAGGTAGGTCAGTGGAATGCTTGTGGGCATTTCTTTTTAAATTTTATTTTATTATAGAGATGTGGGATACAAGTAAGGATTAACTATACAAGTAGGCCGCATGCAGGTGAAGTTAGGGCCTCCAACTTGCCCTCACTTCTTCTGGTTTGGGACAGGTGTGCTTTGTGTTGTTACGTGCTCACCCTCCCCTGGTAGTGCCCAGTGACTGCCCACTCCTCTCTTGTGCTAATGTGAGTAATGTTCAGGTCCCACTTAGGAGTGATGCTCCTGGGTATTTCAAAGCTCCTCATGGACAATGTAATTCTGTAGCTACAGCAAGTATAAATGATCATTACTTTTATATGGATTATTGAAAGATTTAATTAGACAATGCAAGTTGAAAGCAATCACATTGAATATTGTAAATTTGCAGTACTACCTAACGACAGCAGAACCCTAAATAATAGGTGATTTTGTTCTTGGAAGATGGTTTCCTAAGTATGAATAATTTAAAAAAATGGAACAGTAAATGGGGGGAAAATATAGCAATGTGGCCAAGCATGACAGCGTCTCACATTATTAGAAAGTTGTCTCTCTGTGTTGTGTGTGTGTACATGTGAGTGTGTGTTTTTGCATTCTGAGGCATTGAAGGGTAAGTGACTGGTGTTTACTGAGGGATGGTTGAAGCAGTCAGATACTGAGGGATAACTGAAGCAGTCACACTCAACTTGATTTTCCTAAACTGATGAGCTCTAATTTGTGTTTTAGATACCTTTGTATGTTTTTCAGCTAGCCCACTCTATGTCAAGTATAGGTTTCAAGCATTTGTAAAGATTTCCCTAAAATCTCTTCCTTGAGTTTTTGTTCCTCTTCTTCTTTTTCCCCTTTTTGTCTTGATGGCAGCCTCATGAATCGAGGGTCCCGTGATTGTCTTCTGCCCCATCCTCCATCAGGTTTTCGTCCAAGTTCTTCTCATTCAGTCTCCTTGATAATGTGCAATCCCCTCGGTTTCCAGTCCTCTCCCTTGGTGCTCTCTCCATTGGGCAAGAGATACCACTTTGCTGCCCCCACTTTCAACCTGCATATTGCTTCAGTGTCCCTGATCCTCTAAGGCATGTGGAAAGGAGGCTGGTTCCAGATGCTCTTCATAACGGTCAGCTCTCTAGCATATGTAGACAATGTAGGAAAAGCTCAGTTTCTCATGCTGAACCCCTCTGGACAGAGAAAAGAAGGAAAAGAACAGACTACATTTTATGTGTTCAGTTGAGAAATGGTGGTCAAAATTCCTAGAGAATCAGGAATCCTTCTCTTCCCAGCCAGACTTCTGATAAGAGCATCCTACACTTGCTTTAGTTCCTCACCTTCAGTCCACAATATAGCTACTCAAAAGTAGGGTTTTGTCTTAAACCCTCCTTGGTAATCACTTTTGTTAAGGCCACTGTTGGTTGCCTAAACAATAAATCCAATGATTACATTTCAGTGTTTATTTGTCCTTTCTGAAGCATTGTGAAATCTTGATCCTTCATTCCTAACTTTTCTGTCTCTCCTGTTCTTCTCAGGCCTCTCCTTCTCCCTACCCAGTTAATGTTGGGGTCTCCAGGGTTCCACCAGGAGCCATTTCCTTTTATTTCCTTGGGTGAGCTCATTAACCAACACAGTCATGCTGGTGGCCCTTTTTAGCCCAGATCACTCATACATAGCTCTAAGACATAGATCCTACTTATTGGTCATTCCCACTTTGATATCCCAGAAACACCTTAAACTCAACATACCTAAAACTAAAACCATCCCATTTACATTAGGTTAATGACACTGGCATCTACCTGGTCAAGGAGAATGGAATCTACTAAATTAACTCAGGGGAGACGGAAAACAGAGCAACATAATATTGAATAATGTTATTAAAGCTACCAATAAATTAACTTAAAAATATGTCATATCATGATGGTTTTGGAAGTAGATTAATTCAACTTTCCATGGAACTGATATTTCTCTCTTTAGTCCTATTTAAACCCTACTAAAGACGGAAGTCTGTAAAATAATGATAGCATACAACTGACACCAAAACTTAATAGAATAGTCCTAAAGTAGATAATTATCTTGACTATCACAAAATCTTCAAGTACTTTAGCAGTACTTTGTAAGAAAAAATATACCATGACTGATGGGCATTTATTTCCACTCATGGAATGCATGAGTGGGTCAATAAAAATTATGAATGGATCAAATTAATATGAAGTAGTAATAGTGTAGGGAAGACAAATTATATAATTTATATAGGAGGTAGCAGAAGACACATTTGACACACATCCATATTCATTTCTGATGTTAAAAACAAGTAGTAAGGCAAGAATTGATAGATATTTTCTTAAGCTTAATAATGAAATGCTAAAAAATTCCTATTAAAGTGTGGAACAAGACAAGGATGGAAACCATTGTTATAACTATTTAAAACTGTTTATGAAATGGTGGCCAATGGTGTTAAATAAGAGAAATAAATAATAAGTATAAATACTTTTTAGTGTTCTGTAAATCCAATTTAACCTTTTCTGAGAAACCAGAAAAGTCTAGATTTCTTAAGAGAAGAAAAAATAAGAAAAAAATAAACATGTGAGAATATCCTGGGAAATTCTGGAAGAATGTTGGTGGGTAAGAACTCTCCCATAAGATATTAAAACTTGGCTGTCCGATATGATAGCCACTAGCCATATGCGGTTAGTTGAAACTTAAATTTAAATACATTAAAAATTGATACAGCAAAAAGTTTAGTTCTTCAGTCATGCTAGCCACATTCCATGGCCCAGTGTGACTAGTGACTATTACATTGAACAGAACAAATAGAGAAATTTTCATCATTGCAGAAAGCTCAACTGGACAGTGCTCTACTGAAACAAGTTATTATTATTATTATTATTTTGAGCTGAAGTCTCACTCTGTCGCCCAGACTGGAGTGCAGTGGCACGTTCACGGCCACCGCAGCCTCGACCTGCTGGGCTCCGGAGATCCTTCCGCCTCAGCCTTCCAAGTGGCTGGAACTACAGGCGCGTGCTACCACACCCGGCTAATTTTTGATTTATTGTAGAGACGAGGACTTGCCAAGTTGCCCGGGTGGTCTTGAACCCTCAGGCTCAGGCAGTCCACTCACCTCGGCCTCTCAAAACGCAGGATTACAGGCTAAGTCACTGAGCCCGGCTGAAACAAGTTATTAAACTTTAATAATGAAAACATTTTAAGTGTTGTACCAACCATTTAAATATGGTACCAATCATATAGACATTGCTCAGTACTGGGGAAGAAACAATTAAGAACAGAATTAGATCCAAATAATGTGGAATTTAGATTGTGATGAAGGTTGTGTTTCAAAAGTGGGGAAATTAGAGGTTACTTTTTATATGCTGTTGGGGACAATTGACTAATCATTCAAAAAATACACAACTAGATCTTTATCGCATTATTTGCACCAAGGTAAATTCCGGATAGAAGAAAAATTTAAAATGTAAAAACAGTTAAGCAAAACCCCTTCATGATCTAGAGGAAAGGATGAATGAATTTATTTATAAACCTTAAGTGGGGATATTGACAATACATATAACTGACAAAGGGCTAATTTTCTTCATTCACAAAGAATTAGCCCTTACCAACCAATAAGAAAAAAAGACAACCAAAACAATAGAAAAAATGACATAAATAGGGACATTATAAGAATATAAATAGAAATGGCCAAAAATCACATGAAAAGATATTCTTCCTCACTTATCACCAAAGAAATAGTGTACACTCCCTACACACAGGGACATTCTCCTACATAGTCACAATACAAGCACCGAAACCAGGCAGCTAAATTGATACATTACCACTGTGTAATCCTCAACTAAAATCACATTTTGCCAGTTGTCCAATAACATCCTTTGTCTTTAACAAAAAAGTCGATCCAGAATCACTTGTATTATTTGTGATATCTCTTTATACTCCTATCTGGAATCGTTTTTAAGTTTTTTTTCCCCCTGACTTTCATGCCTTGGACATTCTTAAAGATTACAAGCCATTTATTTTGTAGAACATCCTCAAATTGGGTTTGTCTAATATTTCCTTATGATTAGATTCAGGTTTTGCATCTCTGGCAGAGATATCCCATTGCATTCTATCAGTTGCCACGTGGTTTTGATTTGTTCCCTTAGTGGTCGTGTTAACTTTGATCCTTTGATTAAGATTTTTTTTCTTTTATTTTTCTTCTCTTTTTTTTTTTTTTTAGGAATAGAAGGAAGGGGGTTAGGCTCACGTCTATAATCCCAGCATCTTGAGAAGCTGAGGCCGGAGGATCGCTTGAGCCCAGAAGTTTGATACCAGCTTGGGCAACATAGCAAGACCTTGTCTCTCTAAAAAAATAAAACATTAGTTGGGTGTAGTGGTGCACACTTGTAGTCCCAGCTACTCAGGAAGCTGAGGTGGAAGGATTGCCAGAGCCCAGGAGGTCAAGGCTACAGTAAGCTGTGATCATGCCATTGTTACAACCTGGGTGACAGAGTGAGATCCTGACTCAAAAGAAAAAAAAATAAAGAAATAAAATAAGGCTGGGCTTAGTGGCTAAGCCTGTAATCCAAGCACTTAAAGAGGCCAAGGCAAGTGGATTGCCTGAGTCCGTGGGTTTAAGAACAGCCCAGGCAACTTGGCAAGACCTTGTCTCTACAATAAAAAATAAAATAAAATAAAATATTTAAAAAATGAATAAAAGGGAGGCAGAATGGAGCAAAGGAGAGGTTAAGATTATCAATCTCCTTAGTAAAGTTATTCTTCTTCTCTTTGTAATATATATTTTATTGGGAGGTAATGTGAAACTATATAAATATTCAGTTAATCAAACTTTTATTTATTCATTTATATTAATATGAATTCATTAACTTGTAATATATTCAGTGGGTTATAGTTCACTTTACTATCACTTATTTTGATGCTGAAATTTTCCCTGAGTTGGCAATTAGAAGTCCTTTCAAGTCAGCATCTGTGTCCCTTGTAATGTCCCCATTGCTCTTTAAGCATTTTCTTTCTTTTTGGCATGGCTCTGTTCCAGACTCATCTTGGACTTTCTTTGTATAAATATTCAGTTCCTCATCTAATCAGCCATTTCTCCAAGGAGCATTAGTTCTTTTTTAGAAAGGATGGTATTTAGAAACCAAAATCTAGGTACTGGATGTGCTCATGGCTTCTGGGGTACCACTGCTTTGCTCCCAGGTCCTCTCAGTTGGACAGAGCTATACATACACCCATATACATAATTACAACCATGCTTATTCTTCTATCTATCTATCTATCTATCTATCTATCTATCTATCTATCTACCTATCTATCATCTATCTATCTATCTACAGAAAATCATGAGCTTGTACCAATGTCTCCAATTCTAATCCAACACCATGGTGTACCTTCTAATTTTCTATTTTTCCATATTTGTAACTCTCTTAGTTCCCATTCTTCTTTTTACATTTACTTATTTGATGTATGTAACTAATACCTTATTACCACCATGTCCTTTATTGCTCTCCCTAGTTACTGTGGTGCTTTGATCCCATTTGCAGGGCCTTGGCATTGCTTCCCTATCATGTATATGTCCCCTTCACTCTTTTCAAGCTCTGACATCCCTCTGTGGACCAGCAGGGCTCTTTCCACTGGAGGAGGACTCTGTGTTAACCCCCCTTGGGGGCTTTTGGACTGAATTATTGAGAAAGAGGAAGATCTGGAGCACTGCATTATGTTACCCTTCCCCCATGCCTTCATCACCTGATAGCTAGTTACATACCAACCATGGGAGGATTGCAAAACCAATAGGCTCAACCATTTCAACTGCTTACATATGGTAATTCTTTTATGGAGGAAGAAACTAGGAAGCCACCTTTTGTTGTAGTAAGATGTACCATATGAAGTAAAATGTTTCCTGAGTCATTTTATTATATGTGCAATGTATTTAACTACTGAGAATTCTAGCAAATTTTTTCATGCCCAGAGACTTTTGTAAAAAGTTCCATTATATAGATGTATGTCTAGATTTTGATTATTTTACAAAAAATAATCAAATGTGGTAAGATTCTAAATTCTCAAGAAAATTTACCTGTGTATGCAAGTTTTACACTTCCGTGTTATTGGTTGATTGGATGAAGAAAAAAATGTGTTCATTATGAAAAGTTTTAAAACAATTATTTAAATTGGCCTCAGGTATTTGTCTCTTTACTCTATAAAACAGTGATCCTACAATGTGGAAAATATTATGGAAACCAAGTGTTAATGTTTTCATTAAACCAATAATGGAATAGTACACAGGATTATGAAACGTTTTAGTGAAGTGTGAGATAGTTGCATAATTTACACATAAGCATTAAAGAATCACCACATTGCCTGGAGGAGAATTTCTAACTCTGTCAAAGAAAGGTCAACTTTAAGTGTTGTAGTCATAATGGCAGAGTTAAGAGCCAAAGGGAATTTTTTAAAAAAAGGAGAGAAAGATTATGTGATTAGAACCTATCACATAAGCCTAGAAGAAAAAATCTAATGTAGTCAAATAAGGCTTGAGTGAAGTAATGAAGACTTTTATTAAGTCCTTATGACTTAAAGGAAGACATTTTTGCATTTTAAGAAAATTTAGGTCTGTTTAAGGTCTGATTAAATAGGACATAAGACTGACCAATATCAGGAGAGTTGGCCAGGTCAACATTTGGTCACCCTGGAATGAATGGACTTTTTTTTTTTTTAATTTTTACACACCCAAGACAGCTATTCACTGATTTAAACAGCTTGCTGTTTCTTATTTAATATGTCTAATATTTTTAATTGTACTGAGGAGAAAATGACTTTTTAAAAATTCAAGCCTGGGCTCGGTGGCTCAGCCTATAATCCCAGCATTTTGGGAGACCGAGGCGAGTGGATTACATGAGCCCACGGGTTCAAGACCCAGCCCGGCAACTTGGCAAGGCCTTGTCTCTACAATAAATCAAAAATTAGCCGGGCATGGTAGCATGCGCCTGTAGTTCCAGCTACTTGGAAGGCTGAGGAGGAAGGATTGCCGGAGCTCAGCAGGTCGAGGCTGCGGTGGCCGGGAGCATGCCACTGCACTCCAGTCTGGGCGACAGAGTGAGACTCCAACTCAAAAAAAAAAAGAAAAAAGAAAAAATTCAAGATTGTGCCCCTTAGTGCAAACTGGGCTCAACATAGAACCAATATTATTTTATTCACAGCGTAAGTGGAAGAAATATATATATTTGAGAACTTGCTCCTCCGACATTTAATGGCTGCTTTAATATACATTAACCAATTTAATCCTCTCAACTTAACTGCAGTAGATCTCATCCACGTGGTCTGCAAGAGAGCCCTAATGCTCAATGGTTAGGGAATTCAGCCAGTGGAAATGGATGCACCTCTCAGGAGCCAGTCCACCATGGCCAGTGCTCTGTCACCTCTGGTGGTGTCTGCTTTATTCTCAGTGAGAGAATATTTTAAAATGAAGACTCTCCAGTGAATTGTCTTTGTCCTCATGTTTAACAGTTATTGTGGACTGCTGAGTACTTGGTGTTTTATTACATTCTAAAAGGGTATTCTACATTGTAGAATGGATAATACCTTGGTACAAAAATGCATATCTAAACTTCTTTGAAGTTTCTTCCATAGATACCTTTAGAAAGAATATATTTGGTTACAAGTAAAGTCCATTAATGAGAAGCAAATTAGCACATTATACTGGCCTTCTATTTATATTCTCAATATAATTAATTGTCTGTTTACTCTTCTGGCTGTTATGTTATCTTTAATAAGATTAAAAAATATGTGGAAGAATAAGCCATGACTCTCATGAACATAACAAGCAATTTTCACAGTGATAATGGTCTTAATGAAGACACTGGCCAAAGCTAAATTAACAAAGGACTTGGTTGAGAACTGAGGTTCCCCCACAGGCCCAGTTTCATGTTTGTTAGATACTTTTAGGGGTCTTGGTTCGAGAACTTAGCACATACAGTGTGGAATAGAGTTGACTTCAAAAAAATTTTTTTAACTATCTTTTTTTAAATTAAAAAAATTATTATTATTATTATTTTTGAGTTGGAGTCTCACTCCGTTGCCCAGGTGGAGTGCAGTGACATGCTCGTGACCACCGCAGCTTTGACCTGCTGTGCTCAGGCAATCCTTCCACCTCAGCCTTCCAAGGAGCTGGAACTACAGGCATGCAACACCATGCCCAGCTAATGTTTTGATTTATTGTAGAGACAAGGTCTCACCAAGTTGCCCAGACTGGTCTTGAACACCTAGACACAGGCAATCCTCTTGCCTCAGCCTCCCAAAGTTCTGGGATTACAGACTTGAGCCACCACACCCGGCCGAGAATTGATTTTAATAGACTGCCTTAGCTTTGCTTACTACTGAGTCTCAATGGCTTTTTAAAAAATAAAGAGCAGGCCGGGTGCGGTGACTCAGCCTGTAATCCCAGCAGTTTGGGAGGCCGAGGCGAGAGGATTGCCTGAGCCTGGGGGTTTGAGACCAGCCTGGGCAACTTGGTGAGACCTCGTCGCTACAATAAATTACAAAAACTAGCTGGGTGTGGTGGTGTGCATCTGTAGTTCTAGCTACTTGGAAGGCTGAGGCGGAAGGATTGCCTAAGCCTAGCAGGTTGAGGCTGTAGTGGCCGTGAGCCTGCCACTGCACTCCAGCCTGGCAACAAGAGTGAGACTCTAACTCAAAAAAAAAAAAAAAAAAGCGAGAAGGTGTACGTTTGTATATTTTAGACATATGGAGCAGTCATGAGCAGTTTTCAGTAGTTAATTTATGATACAAGACTTCCTTTGTGTCATATGCTTCATACCAAACTATGGTTTGAATGTATTGCTTGTTCAAGTATTAATGAGGTTGTTGTATGCTTATTTCATGCATTCTGAAAAAAATTGATATAAAGAAAATTTAAAAACTCCATAAAGTCATAATATTCTTTAGAATAAACATCATGTAGTAGTTGTATCATTTTGTGCTAGCCTCATCTGTGAAATTAAGTAATCTCTGTAGCATAATCTGGCAACATTAACCACTGTTTTTTGTTTATATCATTCAATCTCTACTTTATACCCAGCCACTCATCATAGGTTTTAAAATTATACATTTAGGAATTGATTAATGAAATATAAAATGCCAGACCAACTTACAGCTACTTTCAACTTTACCCGCCCAAATCCATCTTCTGTTCTCTTTGCAAATCTCCACTTGCTCAGTGAGGTGTGGTGGCACATTAATGTTGTTTAGAACTCCTCCAACTACTCTTCATTAAGCCTCCTGAGAAATTTGGATGATATGATGCTCTGTTTCAGGGCCACTCATCACGTTTCCTGATAAATGCTAACAATAGTTCACTGTGTACTTCCTTTACTAAATTCACTCAACTTCTTGTCAACAGGGAAAGGTGTCAGAAGAATGTACTCTACATTGCTCACAACCTTATTTAGTAAATGAATTTGAGTGCTAGGCTATAGATTACTTTGACTTGTGCTGCTATTTGTAGCTGCTCCCAGCTACTACTGGCCTACCCACTCCTGTCAGACGTTCTTTTAAAGAAAGTCTAACACAGAAGGGGAAAATGCAATACAGGAAGAGAAAAACATCCTCTCACATTAGCTAATGCACTTTTTTGCTTAATAGTGCCACATTAGGCAATAGACAAATATTTTTGTAGAAAGGTACATTTTTTTCTGTTTCTGTTGTTAGTATTATAACATCAATTCTAAGAGATACTAATTCACACAGTTTGAGGTGGACGTTTATATTAATGGAATGCATGTCTAGAATTGTTCCTTTCCCCAAATTAATTCACATTTTATTCACACAAAGAAGACACGTTTTGGAGGATTATAAGTAACACTTGAGTATTCTTTTTGGGAACCACTGTGCTAAAATTCTAGGAAGCTATACCAAAGAAGACTAAAATCCAAAGTTATGTGTGGGCAAATTGGCTTAAAAGCCAATAGCACACTAAAAATAGCTACATAAAATTCACATTTATTTGTTATATTATTTCTCAACCTTTCTTGATAAAACTGATTTATATTATAAAGAAGATGCTAATTTTCACAGGATAATCTGACAATTCTCTTTTTTTGAGCAAAATATAACTTGGATTTTGATCTCTGATGATCCTTTTTCTAATTTGTATACTATAAATTATAAATTCTCATCTGTACTCTCTACTATCCACACCACCTCATCTTGATGGAATGTACCATATAGTGTCTTTTTTTTTTTTTTTTTTGAGTTGGAGTCTCACTCCGTCGCCCAGACTGGAGTGTAGTGACTGCTCCTGGCCACCGCAGCCTCGACCTGCTGGGCTCCGGTGATCCTTCCGCCTCAGCCTTCCAAGTAGCTGGAACTACAGGGGCGCACTACCACACCCGGCTAATTCTTTTGATTTATTGTAGAGATGAGGGCTTGCCAAGTTGCCCAGGCGGGTCTCGAACCCACGTGCTCAGGCAATCCACTCACCTCAGCCTCCCAAGGCGCGGGATTACAGGCTGAGCCACTGAGCCCGGCCATATTGTGTCTTAAGAAAAGAAAAGAACAGAAGAGAGCAAAAAGGATGAGCTCAGAAATCGTCTATGAATAGAAGTTGTTTCAATTCTTTACAGAATATTTGCTTTATGTAGTAAATAAAGCAAAAATTATCTTTGGACTCGATTGTGCAATATAAGCTAGTTTACTCACAGGATAACACCAATTTAACTACAATGGAATTCAAATTGGCTATTAAGTTATGCTCATGTAGACAGTGGCAATATGTTAGACAACTGTGAAGAGAGAAGGAGGCATCGCCGACTGTCTGTGGCCCCAAACAGGACACTTCCATATGCTCCTGAATGCCTGGCAGCTTTGCCGCCCAAGTCCCCTCTCCTTCTCAGCGACATCCATATGGTACCCACAGATTGAGAGCTTGCCTTTCTAAGACAGGCACAGTCTCACTCGGTATTGGATTGCGCTGAGTATTTGTGAACAGTGATTCGTATTTTTATTGCAAAAATAAGACAAGGGATACGAATTTTTCCCCTTTCATCAAAAGAGAGGTATGGGTCCTGACAGTCCTATATTTTTTGTAAAGAAGTTAGCTGCATGCATTTTAATCTACTATCAAAATGGATCAGGCGGAGATCTATGCCCCTATTATGTCTGGGCACAAGCTGAGTGCTAGAGGTTAAGTGTGACGAGACCACTCTTAAACAGCTTATTGTGTGGTCTGCAGCCAGAAAAGAATAAGGCATATACCACTGGGCTGGACAGTCATTGTTTTCGGTGTGCTGTTCTCTCACCTTAACTGAGGGGAGGTGAATAAAATGTGAATGTTTGATTTATAATATAATGAGCAAAAATGTGAATAAAAATGTGACAATTGATTTCAGTATTTCTTGAGGATGTGCTTATTTTTATGTTGCAAATTTTAGACCTTACAACCTTCATTTCTCTGCTCATTGAGCATTTGTTTTTTTTAGACTTTTGAAACACTGTGTATCACCTGTTCCATTTAGCAAAGACTTAATAATAGGCTATGGTCATTATTTTCACTTCAGCAGAGAGAAACTTACCATACTCTAAATTATAAATAAAATAATGAGAGCATGGAGCACTGTCCAAAAGGAAGGTTTGCTTTCTTACTAACAGATAAATACCACTGGGTCCAGAAATTACAAAGAAATGTGTGTTCTTCTGCTATTATAAAAACTCCCTTTAAAGAAATTTCTCAACTTCTACAAAGATTTCTTTTTTTTTTTAAAGAAAGAACAGTGATATGTTGACAAATATTTACAATTTATGTAAGCAAAGAAATAAAATCCTAGAGGAATATTCAACACAAACCAAATTGACCCAATAGCAAACAAAATAATGAGTACAATATTTCAAGAATTGGAAAAAAATGAAAACAAATAGTAACACCTTCACTCAACCAAACTTCCTGAGTTATACATTCATTTTGCATGTCTTTCCCTCTCAGAGAATTCAACCAGATCTGGATTGAGATTACTTGAACATAGCTTTGGGGACAGCAAAAAAACAGAATCTTTTTTCTTTAGTGTGCTCTCCCCATTTCCACTGACAGAGGGGCTTCTCGAAGTGTCTAAGAAACTATTCTGACACCCCCGTGGTCCTTCCAAACTCCCTCCAGCGGGCATGGCTTAACAATCTTTCGTTTTTCCTCCTCTCTTAGCTCCAGACAACCCACGGGGTTGTTCTGGCCACGGGATCTTCCTATTGCCAGGTTTTGTATCTCCTAGTTTTTATCCCTTTCATAAATTACGGCCCCAGGTTTCCAGTGTTCCACCTATGATGGGGGTAGGGGAATGAAAGAGAAAAAGAGGATGAGGAAAAAGGACTGGTGTCTTCTCTCCATCAATGTTTCCCATATGCATATAAAAATACGCAGAAAAATATTAATCCAAGGGCAACAGGCAAGATTATTTGTGTTGACACAAGCATCTTAGAGAACACTACTGTTGTAATAACATAAAATGGATTCGAATTTATAGTGAAAGGACTTGGATCCCCAATAGTCTATCAATTGTCCATTAACATACACACATACTTCTAGAGGAAAATTACCTTGAGGCCAAGCTAATGCTAACAATCTCATCTTAGACTTCCTTATAAATATCTGCAAACACTATTACCTATGTTCATGAGTTCCTGTGAATGAAATGACAAAGATTTATCCCTTTAGAGGCAAGAAACTCCCAGACCCTATCAGAGAACTCAAGTTAGACATCACTTCATATTTTTGTTCATTTAAAACTTAATCATAATTTTCTTAGAAATCACTATTTATCGTGGAAATATTCACCCAGTTCTGACTATTTGCATGTACAGTCTATTTTCACCTTACTGGAGACTAATTAAAACGTGATCACACCTCACTCGGGGATGAAATGCCATGAACGACGACACTCCAATATGATTTATGAAGCATCGGGGAAGATGTGCACAGAATCATTTGCCACAACCTCCACTCACAAGAAAGAGTTCTTACATGCATCAGCTAAATGACAGGTAACTTCTCTTTATTTTATCTAAAAGTAATTAGTCTTTTGAAGCTACAAGACCGGAACAGAGTTGGTATACTGCCCGCAGCCCTTTCAGATGAGCTGGTGACACCATGTATTTTAATAAGCCCAGAATTTGCCATTATTGTCCTACAGATCCAGAAAGAGCAGAATTATTTCCTCCTCCGGGGCACGGCAAGTGTGATGTGCACTGAAGCAGTTGTTACCGAGCTAATGAACTGAAAGAGGAAAAATCATCACCAACCCCAAACCTGAGGAGCTCAAAGTTTCTTTTCTTAACCAAGTAAAAGTCTTCAGAAGTGATGCATTTGACCCACAGTGAGGGTGTTTTCTTCATCTCCAGCAGATGAAGTGAAATGTTTGGAGTGAGGACGGTTGTGGGCAGAGGTAGGTGAGGAATGGCAGAGCTGTGCCCATTCCACGGCTCTTGGCGGTGACAAACAGTCACCAGAATGCGCACACTCCAGGGCACCTTAGGGCTGTAACTGCTCTCAAACTCTCACTTTTGGAGAGCACTCCCCTTCCCCCTCCCCAAGCCTGTCAAACAGATCAGAGATGGACAGGTAGCTGCAGGTTGAGTTTTCCTGGCCTGACTCGGGATCCTGGCCTCTGATCACACCTTTAGCATTCTTTCTTCGTAACCCTATGCAGAAGTGCTTACAAAGCCCAAAGAATCTGCCTTTTCCTCAATTATTCATGAGTCTAGGCAAAAGTTGCATATTTTTATTTCTTTTTTTTAAAGATGGATTGCTTAGATAAATTGCAAGCAAGGAATCAATCTAAGATCCCTTTGCTAGAAACCTCTCTAGGTTAGCTTAGCTTACTATAAAACCATCATTACAATGACTTCTCTTTGAACTCGGAGAAAAGAGTATCTGGAAAATTTTGACAGTTGGTGGCAATTTATGTAACTTGTCCTATTTCTGTTGGCAGAATGTAGGAAAACATGGGCATGACAATCTGAATCTACAATATATATACACACACAGATACATAGACATACACACATTTATGTACACATGCATATACAATATATGTATATTTCACAGCAGCAAGGGATAGAAATGGCAGCACATTGGGTCTGAGAGGAACTCGGAGATCACTCCCCTTGTAAGACATTCCATTCAGGGGGCATCAAAAGTCTTATTACTTAGCTACCAGTCAGCTTCTGACTGTTGGAAGCATCTGTCCTGCTCCCTCTTTTCCCTGAGCCCCCTCATTCTCTCCCACCATTGCTGATGTTGGGGAGGGCTCCGCACATTTCCCCCACCTCCACTGCTTCCCCATAGGTCTGCTCAGTCCCCGTGTGTGCTGTCGCTGCTCCCTCGGCCTGGAATACCTTGTCCCTTGCGCATGACTCCAGCTTTCTCAGATCTTCAAAGTCTGGTTCTAAGCCCATCTTCTGGGCAACCCACAGGGAGGCCTGCTTCTTCCAGAACTTCCCTTATTCCAACTTCGGGGCTGGCTCTCTGCCATCTAACGGAGATCCCCATTAGACGGGGTGCAATCTGCCATACACCTTGGTTCCCACATCTGACCATGGCAGCGATCCTCAAGGTAGCTGGACACCCCCATTTCACATGTGTGGAAAGTCAACAGTTACCATGATCTGGTCCCTATTGCACAGGTAACACACAGGGGCAGCCCTGTGAACAGGTTCTCGTGGGGCATCACGACGTGTTCCTTTCCTGTTTCCCCATCCCGAAGGCCAAAAGAAGAATCTCTACACAGCAGATCTCCTGGGAACTCCCAACAAGGAGCCCGGGAGGCTCTTCTTCTTTGTGGCAGAGGAGCACTGCATCTCTTTAGGACTCTGTTTCTTGAAAATATATACCAGTAGACAGTGGGATTAAGAAAATTCCACTTGTGAACGAATTAATGTTGTTGTCTTCCTGGTTTCTATTAAAATTTATAAGTATTATTAAGAATTGATAAAATATATGTTCTCTAATGAGAAGTGCAAAGGGGTTTGTGATGAGCCCTTTCTGTAAGTGGAAAGTTTTTTTTGTTTGTTTCTTTTGTTTCTAATTCTGTTAAAGTACTCACTTGTTTGTACAATGCTGCTTTAAAAATATTTTCCCACATGTTTCTGTCTCTTTACCTTTCCTTATGGTTGTTTTATACATTATAAGGTAAGGAATAATAAATATGACATATAGAAAGCTTGTATTCTCCAGAACATAGGAAACCTTAGCCATAGGAAAAGCAAACAAACAGGGCCTGAACCCACAAGAGGCAAGTTCCATGTTCTGCTGATCCAGCTTGGTCTGGTTCGTGAGTTCTGGGAGCTGGGAACGGACCTTGGCACATGTGGTTCAGCAATGCAGGGGGAGCAGTGAATTCCTCGTCTTCCCAGTGTGGTGACATGCATGAGTAGGGTGACCAACCATCCTGGATTAGCACTGAAAGTCCCGTGTCCTGGGAAACATCTCAGTTCCGAGTAAACTGGGACAAGCGGTCGCCCTATTATAGAGATATCTATAACAAGGATTAAAAAATAATGTTAAAACTATGGAGGATTTAAGGTATTCACTGGTTTGCCAATTACCAAGATCAGCTGTCTTCACTTTGAATGTTAGAAGGTTAAAATCTGACCTTACTTAGAAAAAAGACTCTCAGCGCAGTTCTATCAATACATCTTGAATACTGCTCATGAAATTCAATCCTTTTTTCTCTCCTACTCATGGCTATGTGTTGTTCGGAAAGTATGCATGAACTTGAAAGTATGTGACACGTGCCCACGTTCATGCCCTTGGTGTTCAGAGTCCAAGGTTAGTACTAATTGCCTTCTAGTGAGGTCATGCAAACGTTACAGAGCATGGAATGGAACATCTTGTAGAATCAGGACACGTGGACATGTGTGTGTGCGTGTGTGTACGTGTGTGTGTGTACCTGCGTACTGGGGCTCTCATCCTCAGTATTCCAGTTTCTAATTTGGTGGTGCAAGGATTCTAGGAGACTAACAGCCCCAGGACTTTTCCAGGTTAGAAAAAAAATTGTTCTTTTTTCTATTTTTTAATAAAAACTATTTGTAGGCTTAGAGTGGAAGCTGATAAAGATGAATAAGTGATTCCTCTGGTTGCTAATCTTCATCAAAGCAAATTTCTTCCCTTCTTGCCCATCCAAATACCATTTTTCTGATCACATTTTAAAATTAAATAAGTAAACAATGTCGCTTTCTATTTTTAATGATCGTATGTTTTGTATTCTTAGGCAAGTCCTGCAGAAAGACAAATATACTATGGAACGACTTAGTAACATTTAAAATATCCAAGATATTCCTATATACAGTGATAAAGACATTATATAATGTATAGGGCATGTAGTTCTAAATGTCTATATTTATTGTGTGTATAGATATATTGATGCTTACAGATACACACACACACAGATATTTATACACACACTCACACAACAAATGTAAAGACCACAGTGAATAGTGGTTACCCCTGGGGCAAAGCTGGAGAATGGGTTGCGGGAAGAGTTCAAAGGAAGGCAGCTCTACCTTCGCACAACTTTTCTCAAGGACATTTCAATCTGGACACATTCTTTATTTCTATGGAAGCCAAGGCAACTCCTTCTTGGATGCTAATCTGCCATGCTGACTTCTGATTAGCCCAGTTCCAGGAAAGCCTTTAAGATTTCCTGTGTATCGGTTGTTTCTTGTGAAAGAAGCAGGTACTCACCATAAATCCTGCCCTTAGGTCAAAACAACCTCGATGTTAGTGCACTTCAGTTGTCTTACACGACCCTTCTGAATCATGGGTACCCTTTCCCTGTGATATGTAAGCCCTGGGTCTGGGGGGTAATGGTGGAGAGTCACCATTTGGTCTTACTGGTACCCTAGACACCAACATGGCTTGTTATATACAAACAAGTGTTTCCTTCTGTAAGACTGGATATGCCAGCCTCTTTCTTGGGCCTCTCAGCTTCGCTGGATTTTGAGGGTAGGTTTGCATAGACCTGTTCACCATGTAAAAATTTGCCCCCCACCATTTACTCTAACAAAGTATGAGGTGCCTGGGATGTAGCCAAGCTTAATGGTTGGGGATGAGACCTCTTTGGCTGCACTGCTTGGGTTTGAATCTTGGATCAGCCATTTTCTGCCTATGTGACCAAGACCTGGGTCCTTGACTAATCTGTGCCTCAGTGTCCTCATTGGTCAAAAGAAGATAATAACATGATCTCCTTTGTAGGGTCATTCTGAGTCTTGGAGGAATGAAGACGCTGCTTTTCACTTGGACAGGGGCTCACAAAGACCATTCAGGAACCTTGTCCTAGTTGATGGTCTTCTGGTGAGCATGGACTAGAGTTAGTAGTTCATCACAAATTAGCTCAAGCTGCAAGACTCACCAATTTAGTTGAGGGCAGGACATATTTTATCATTCTTATTCTTTAAGTGCTCAGAACCTTGTTGAGTCAGTTTGACATCATTGGTGTTCATTTATTTATACGTTCCATACATGATTATTACATCAATATCATAAGACATGGGCAGATACCGGGGCATCACTACTGGTCAAGACAATGCAATTCTTACAGCAGAATTCTTAGGAATAGAAACTCTTGGTACCAGACTATCTCTGTGTGCATCTGGTCTCTACCAATTCCTACTTTGTGACCTCAGGCAAGTTACTTACCAGCTCTGAGCCTTATGTTCATCACTCATAAAATGAAAGCAATAATACCATCCACTTCATACAAATGTAAGCATTAAGAGATAAGTCATGTAAATTCATGTAAAGTGCAAGAGATATAGGCAGTATAGAGATGGTGGTATTATTTATTTATAATAAAATGTAGGCAATTGATGCTGCTTTTTGAACAAAGGATTAATAAATAACCTGCCTCAGAAGATAATACTTTTTAACTTACTGAGGTCTTGAGTCACTATATTAGCAAAATAAAATACATTTCTCACAATCAATACAGGTAATGTGGGTTATGTTAAAAATCTGAAGACCATTTTAGTGACTAAATTGTTCCAGTCATTTGGTTAAACATGTCCGAGGTCAGGTTAAAATAGTTATTTCAAAAAGGAAAGTATATTACTGGATGAAAGTTTTTACATTAACTCCAATTTTTCTCAAGACATTAGACTCCCATTAGTATAAAATTAGGAGTCATAGATAAACATATACCTATAAGCCTTTCTTTGTATTAATGATTATAAAGTCATCATATTCTTATGTACTGCCTTGTAAGTCTCAAGTGCCTTACATGGCATAACAACTTTGCATTCTTTGTTTCGTGTTCCCAACATGGACTGGGAAGCTATTCTAAATTTCCACTGGGATGTGGCCAGTTCTTTGAAAGATAAGATAGCCCTTGCTCTGAATTGTTCTCTTGTCAATTCCCTTAAAGTGAAAAGTAAAGAGAGAAAATTTAAAATAAGAATAGAAAATAGTCATCAATTTCATAAGGACAGTAGGTGAATGGGTGTATCTATTTTGATGATACACCTCTAGACAAAAGTGTTTACAGATGGTATTTTTTTCTTCCTTTACAGCTGAAGGTGATTTCAAAATAGATTTGTACTCCTGGAGCAGCTGAAAGCACCCACAGTATCCAAAGAGATGAGAGGTGATTAGTACTAACAGAAACCAGTTATAACATTACTCGAAAGGAAAATCTCTTACTGTGAAAAAAATCAAATATTTACCTATTATATTGTATTTTTATTTCTGGCAGAAAGAAAATTATTATGAAGATTTTAGGTTCAAGTTTTTAAATGTTCAGTAAGATGACCACAATTTCTACTTATTTTTTTCTGCTTCAGTTTTTCTCCTACCTTCATACATTTCCCCATTTATATTTCTATCATTCATCCATTTACAAAACTTTCTGTCTGTCTCTGCTTATCCATCTGTCTGTCTTTCATCTGCCTATCTTTCATTTCTGTATCTGATAACCTATCTATCATCTGTCTAACTATCTGTCTTTCTTTTGAACATGTGTTCATCCCAGGTCTTGTGTTATGTTCAGATATGTCTGTTTATATTTGTTTCTTGGCTTCTCTCCTTTTTTACTTGCAGAATATAATATATTACAACATAATCTTCCAATGTCAATGGTTATAACAATGACAAAAGATAACATTTATTGAGTTATTACTAAGGGCCAAGCACATTGTTACATTGTTTCTTTATGCCGTTTGCCTAATGTCACCCCAAATCCTGCTGAAGTGGGTTTCACTATTCTCACCTCATATCTCTAAGGCTTAGAGCGGCAGCTTCTCTAATGTTGCACAGTAATGTGAGTTATAGTAGCCCTAGAACAGGAGAAGCCTTGGGATAGAGACATGTTGGAAAAAAGGGAGAGAAAGAGTTAAAGATCACTTGACGATTCAGATCTTGGTTGACCAAGGGAAAGGTGGCATCAGCACAGACAACAAAGTTGGTGAGCAGTAATAATAATACTCTCATTTATTAAAGTCTTAATGTGCTTCTGACTTGCCAGGCTTTGTTCTACTCCTCTGACTCTAGATTATATGTGAACATTCTCATGTAATGCTTACAAGAACCCTGTGAGGAACACGATGATTTTGACTTTGGATTTGTTGCTTTTGATGTGGCCACGAGACAGGCCAGGGCAAATGTTTGGCCAATGACTAGAGAAATAGGGTTCACACAGGAACCCAACACGTGGGAAGTCTCTCAAATCCATACTCCCCCAGAGAGAGAAGGGAGGAGGCGCTGGCTGCGTCGGGGAGCAGGGGAGCAAAGAAGAGAAGGAAAGGAGGAAGGGGTGAGATTGCCGAGCTGGGAGGTGATGTCTCAGAAGCCAAGGCAGGACAGACAGAAGGCCCAGGAGGGTCATCAGCAGAGGAAAGAGAAGTCGTGAAGGAAAGACATTTCAGGTCTGATGACATAAAATCATGGCTCCTTAAGGAAGCAGTTTCAGAACTGTAGTGGGAACTGAGGTTTTAAGACTGGAGGAAAATAGTGAGATGTGTGGAGAGGAAATGTGTCTTCAGGCACAGAATCTCCATTTCTGGGGACAGCAGTGAAAGTGCTTGGAGCCTTGGGGTGTTCAGCTGTGAGGGGCTCTGATGATTCTCAGCCACAGAGGCCACATGTAGCACTGGCTGGGATAGGCGATCCCTCACTGTCTATAATCCCTTCTCATAAAATCTCTAAAGTGTATTTCTGGGAACTGGAAGGATATATTTTGTGGCTAGAAAAGGACTTGGTAAGACCTCATCTCTACAATAAATCAAAAATTAGCCGGGTGTGGTAGCGTGCGCCTGTAGTTCCAGCTACTTGGAAGGCTGAAGCAGAAGGATCCCCAGAGCCCAGCAGGTCGAGACTGCGGTGGCCAGGAGCGGCCACTGCA
>CAUYQG010017274.1:0-14170 GCA_963574415.1 Tarsius wallacei
GCTGGTCTTGAATTCCTGGGCTCAAAAAATTCTCCCACCTTTTTTGATATTTTGAAGAGTGAGGTCTCGCTATGTTGCCCAGGTTGACCTTGAACTCTTGGGCTCAAACAATCCCTTCACTTTGACCTCTCGAAGTGCTGGAATTAACGGGCATGAGCCACTGCACCTGGCTTTTTCACCTTTATTTCTGATGGCGCACACAGTTTTAGCAGTAACCCTGGTACCTCCACATAAAGAAGATTTGGATAATATGATTGTAGGCTATATATTTTAATAATGATGAGTGGAAAGGAAAGAAAAGCAGGCACAATTGTCTCTCTTAACCGCTTGGAGGTGGTCTGACCCTGGGAATGCTGCTGTTTATCAGCTAAGGTGGTGCCACCATGTGGATATGGCACAAACAGTTAAAAACCCCTCAGCCCACCCACAAGTTTTTAAAATGTTAAACTCTTGACCCATTTTTTAAAAACATTATCTTATTTTAGAGATGTGGGGTGCAATTCAGGATTAGGTAGGTATACAAGTGGTCATGGTACAGGTAAAGTTTGGGCCTCCCTTTGGGCCCCACTTTGCCTGGTTTGAGATCAGGTACCCTTCTTAATGTTATGGTCCCCCCCCCCCAGCAGTTTCTGGCTACTGCTAATCCCTTTCTTATAGTATT
The DNA here is from genome assembly GCA_963574415.1 of Tarsius wallacei. Classification (NCBI taxonomy): domain Eukaryota; kingdom Metazoa; phylum Chordata; class Mammalia; order Primates; family Tarsiidae; genus Tarsius; species Tarsius wallacei. The sequence continues at coordinate 662 of CAUYQG010017274.1, forward strand.
ATGATACAAGTTCAGGGTCCACTTATGAGTGAGAATTGACCCATTTTTAAAAATTGGGAACGTGAATTATTTTCAATTTGGGGCATTAAGTGAGACAGTAAATATTTTTTAATTGCTCCATTTCAAATTAGAATAATTTCATTTCAAATAAAATGCAACTGCAGGCCGGGTGTGGTGGCTCAAGCCTGTAATCCCAGCACTTTGGAAGACCGAGGTAAGGGGATTGCCTGAGCCCATGGGTTTGAGAACAGCCCAGACAACTTGGCGAGATCTCATCTCTACAATCAATAAATAAAAAAAAATTAGCCAGGCGTGGTAGTACGCACCTGTGGTTCTGGCTACTTGGAAGACTGAGGCAGAAGGATCGTCTGACTGTGCCATTGCACTCCAGCCTGGGCAACGGAGTGAGACTCCAAATAAAATTTTAAAAAATGCAACTGCACTATTCAGGAATTTACCACCAAAAGAGAAGAAATAAAGATTTTTTTTTCTTTTTTCTGAGTTGGAGTCTCACTCTGTCACCTAGGCTGGAGTGCTGTGGCACGATCATGGCTATTGCAACCTTGACCTTCTGGACTCAGGCAAACCATCCACGTCAGCCTACCAAGTAGATGGAACCACAGGCATGTGCCACCACACCCAGCTAACTTTTTGATTATTGTGGATTTATCATGCCTGTAATTCTAGCAATTTGGGAGGCTGAGGCAGGATGATTGCTTGAGCTCAAGAGTTCAAGTCCAGCATGAGCAACACAGCAATCCCCTGTCTATAAAAAATAAAAAAGATAAGCCGGGTGTGATGGTGCATGTCTGTACTCCCAGCTACTCGAAAGGCTGAAGCAGGAGGGTCACCTGAGCCCAGGAGGTTGAGACTGTGGTGAATTGTGATCCTGCCACTGCACTCCAACCTGGGTGACAGAGTAAGACCTTACCTTAAAAAAGGTGGTGGGCGGGCTGGGCATGGTGGCTCATGCCTATAATCCCAGCACTTAGGGGGGCTGAGCCTAGAGCATTGCCTGAGCCCAGGAGTTCGAGACCAACCTGGGCAACATGGTGAGATTTCGTCTCTACAATAAATAAAAAAATTAGCCGGGCGTGGTGGCACACACCTGTAGTCCCAGCTATTTGGAAGGCTGAGGCGGAAGGATTGCCTGAGCCCAGCTAGTCGAGGCTTCAGTAACCATGATCATGCCATTGAACTCCAGCCTGGATGACAGAGTGAGACTCCGACTCAAAAAAAAAAAAGGTATAATTTAATTTATGTAGTATAAAATCCATCCTTTGTAAGTATACATTTAAATTTTTTAAATAATAAATTCCCTGGGTTATGCAACCCCTCACCACAGTCCACTTTTAGAATGTTTCCATCACCCCACAAAGGCAAGGAAGTGGTGGTTGGGCTTCCTGACAAAACCCATCCTCAGACAAATATGCCTCCCACCCCATCCCAAACCAGTTCCAGGCTGGGGCAATGTAAAACCCAGATAACTCTCCAACCACCATCCACCCCTATCCCTGCAGCAGCCAATCCGTGCTTCATCCTGACTCCTGGATCCCACTCCACCTTGTGCTGAGGGTAGCTGCTCTGAGCTGGCAGCAGGCCGTGTTTCTGGGGTTCTGCACTGCTCGTCTGTCAGCGTGATCGCTGAGGTGACACTGCAGTGGTTGTCCCCTTTCCCGGTGAGCCATTTCGGAGAAGGCCATTCTCGGTCCAGGGGCCGGGTAAATAGCCCCAGGCCTGCAGGCCCCAAGACCCCTGCTCCTGAGCACGGGTCTGGAGGGCAGCAGGAAGGAAAGTCCAGGCAGGCCTCCCGGGCCTGGAGGAGGCGGCGGGCGGGGCAGGACTCGGGTCGGGGCTCGGGGAAGGCTCTGAGGCGGGCAGCGGCCTGGGGCGAGACACCTCGGCTGCGTGGGCGTGGCGCGACGTCGCCGGGGGGCTTAGCCGGGCCTGGGGCGGAGTCAAAGGCGGCTTTGTGGGCGGAGTCGGGGCCGAGCTGGGCGGGCCTGCGGGCGGCGCTGAGGGCGGAGTCGGGGCGGTGCCGCGAGCCGGCCCGAAGGCAACGCCGGCCGGGCGCGGAGCGGGGGCCCGCCGGGAGCTCTGAGGAGGGCCGGGCCGGCGGGGCCGGGGCGGGGCCGGCGGGGCCGGCGGGGCCGGGCCGGGCCGGGGCGGGGCCGAGGCCGGCGGGCCGCTGCACCGCCTGTTCAGGTGTTGCGGCGGCTCCACGTCGCCAGGCGGCCGGCGGGCTGGAGCCGACCGAGCTTCGCCCGCGGCTTGCGTGAGCGCAGGCCGGCCCCAGCGCCCGGAACGCCGGCCCTCCGGCTCGCGCGAGGCCATGGCGGGGCCGGGCCCCGGCCCGGGGGACCCGGACGAGCAGTACGACTTCCTGTTCAAGCTGGTGCTGGTGGGCGACGCCAGCGTGGGCAAGACGTGCGTGGTGCAGCGCTTCAAGACGGGCGCCTTCTCCGAGCGCCAGGGCAGCACCATCGGCGTCGACTTCACCATGAAGACGCTGGAGATCCAGGGCAAGCGGGTCAAGGTGGGAGGCCGGCGCCGGGCCCCGGGGCGCCTCCTCGGCGGGCTGGGCGGGGGCCCCCCCGCATTGGCCTGGGGCTGCTGGCGAGTCCCTTCTGCTTCCCTTTCCTCCTGTCGAAGCAGGCCTGGGCCTTGGGGTCTGGGCCGGGTTCGAGTCCGCGAAGCGCCGGCCCTCGGCCCCGAGGGGGAAGGGCGAGGGCGCGCGGAGGAGGAGGCCCTGCGCTCCCGACTCGCGCCCTGGGGGGACTTTGCTCCAGGACGACTTCGCCGGGGGGAGGCCGCCTGTGAGGCCGTCCCTCGGCAGGTACGGGCGAGCCCGGGAGTGCGGGGAGCGGACCCTTCGCCCTCGCGGCGGAAGCCCCCCGCTCGGCCCTTTCTGGCGGGGAGCCCGGCCAGAAAACGACACCCCCCGTGGCTAGGAGGGATCAGGAAGTAGTTGCCTCTAGGGCCGGAGGGCCAAAACTTTTTGTCAGAATTTCCGGCCTGGCCACGCCTCCCTGCAGTCTCTTTGTGGACCTGGAGGTGGAACTTTTCTCGACTAGGGCAGGACGTGTCCCCTCCCCCAGCTGGAGTTTGGTAGAAACTGAAAACTTCACAGATACCGGAAGGTGGGGGAGAGGACAGGCTTTGGTAATGGCTCCGAATAAAAACAGCAGGATGTGGTTGTCACAATGTCCTGGCAGTGGCTTGATAAATATTATTTGTGATGAATGAAACCAGAGTTTCTTCACCTAGGTGTAAGTCGTCCCTAATCGAATAGGAGATCCTGGACAGGACAGAACATTGTTGTTGCTTGCAGAAGGCCCTTGGTAACTTTGCAGAACTGCACTGTGCAGAAATCTTTGCTTTCTTTCTTGGTTTCGAGTCCACACGATCGTCAGGACAACTTCAGCGCACAGGGCCAGGGTGGCACAGGGCATGGGTATCTCCGTCAGGGCGAAGGGAGTCACTTGAGCCCTGTCTGGGTGACTAGGCCTGCTCCTTGTTGGCTTTGACCAGTATAGTTAGCTCTTTGTCTTTGTTTCTGCAAAATTGGGATAATCTCTGGGTGTTGCCTTCCTCTTGCCCCATGGTGGAGAAAAAAGTCAACAGTCTTTATGTGACCGCAGTGCCTCTAGAGTAGATGTGATAGGAAAGCAGAAACTCCTGCCCAAAGGGTTTTTTGGTCTCCATGGGGTGGAAAGGAGCAAGGTGCAGGCAGGCAGCTTTGAGTAATTCGGGACCACCCTTTTTGGAGCAGGTGGCAAGGGAAGGGCTGGTGTGGGTGGAGTGTGTCCATGGATGAGTGTGTGCCCAGTGGATGGTGCCAGCAGCTGCAGAAAAAGTGGAGTATGAAAATATACAGAGCAGTGGCATCCTTCTCAAAAGCTGTCGGCCTGCGCCCGGAGTGTTTGTGGTGGCCCAGTGCTGACAGTGGTCAGGGAGGGGGCAGGGTTCCTGTTTACCTGTCAAGATAAGAGCCTGTGCACAGGTTATGCAATGCAGGGCTGGGCAGTTCGTTATTTCCTTTCCTTATGGTCACCTCTAGATTGTCCTTAGGAGGCAGCCTGGCGGGCCTGGGAGCAGAAGCACTGTGTAGGTAGCACTGATAGTTACTAATCCCAGCTCACAAAGGATGGGGCCTGGGACACACACAGCTAGGAAATAATGATAGAGGTGGGAATTTTTTCCCCAGTGTTTCTGACTCCAAAGCATTGAGGTCTTTCCCCTACTGCAGACTGCTTTTTAGAATCCTATTACTTGAAAGGGAAAACTTTTGGTAATTATTTAGCTATTTCTTTTGTAGTCGGCAATTAAAACTACTGAGCAGCAGTGACCTTAAGGGAACACTGTCCTTTTAAGTCAGGATTGCTGGGGTCTACTGCCTCAGCAGTAGCGAGCATTTTCTCTCTGTGAGTCTGTTTCCTCATCTGTCAAATACCTCTTAGGTGTCTTCCAGCAATGTGATTTTTAAGTCAGGTTTATTGAGGTATAATTTACACACAGTAAACCTTACCCATTTTTGGTACACGGGTCTGTGAATTTGAGAAATAGATACAGACATGCAGCCACCACCACAATCAAGACAGAATATTTCCATCAACCCAGAAAGTTCCTTTGTTCCTTTGTAGTCAGTTGCCTCCTTTCACCCCATCCCCTGGCAACCACTGGTCTGTTTTCTGTCCCTATCGTTTTAGCAATGTGATTTTAACTGGAATCCTTGATGGACTAGATTTTGTTGTTTGTGCAGAAAGCAAGTGCACATCAGGGATTATTTAGTCAACTGTCTGGTTTAAACAGCCTGAGTTCAAACCCTTCTCAGGGATAGGCGCAGTGGCTCACGCCTGTAATCCCAGCACTTTGGGAGGCAGAGGTGAGAGGACTCCCTGAGCATAGGAGTTAGAGACCAGCGTGGGCAGCATGGTGAGACTTCATCTCTACAATAAATCAAAAAGTTAGTCCGTCATGGAAGCACATACTTGGAAGGCTGGGGTAGAAGGATTGCCTGAGTCCAGCAGGTCAAGGCTGCAGTAGCTATGATTGTGCCACCACACTCCAGCCTGAGTGACAGAGTGAGACTCCGACTCAAATAAAACAAAACAAAAAACAACAAAAAACCTTCCCTGGGTCCAGCAAGCATCCAGTCAGTCTTGTCTCCTAAGCCTCCTTTCTCTGTAATGCTTTACTGTGATGCTGGTGTTTGTTAGGCATGAGGAACCTTCAAGACAGATCACATGGTGGCTTCCAGTTCTTCTGAGCTTGGAGATGCTGAGGGGTGAGCAGGAAAGCCAAGAAGGCAGAGGTTCAGAAGGGCTTTAACTAGATTCCCAACCAGTCGGAGCAATAGTACTGTAAGACTCCAACTCAAAAAAAAAAAAAAAAGAAAAAGAACAGTGGAATAGGGAGTCTGAAGTTCTGGGTCTTATTTCCAACCCTGCCACAACCTCTTTCACTTTGTTTTTCCTTCTTGGAGCCTCAGGTATCCTCATCTGTGAAATGGGACTACTGATCTTCACTCTGCCTGCTTCTTAGGGTTGTTGAAAAGCTTTGGACATGCTTACAATAGCTTAACATTTCCTTAACTTATTTTTAAATAGATAATTCACTTATATGTGTTACATTTCAAAATTTTTAAAATTTAAAAGGGCATATAGTAAAAAGTCTCCCTTTCACATTTGTCCCCCAAACACCCCAGTGCCCTCTAAGAAGAAGTCATCAGTGTTACCCACTTCTTGTTTAAAACCAAGGATTAGGCCAGTGCAGTGGCTCACGCCTATAATCCCAGCACTTTGGAAGGCCCGAGATGAGAGGATTGCCTGAGCCCATGGGTTTGAGACCAGCCTGGGAAACCTGGCAAGACCTCATCTCTACAATAAATCAAGGAAAATTAGCTAGGCGTGATGGTGCTTGCCTGTAGTTCCAGCTACTTGGAAGGCTGAGGCAGAGGGTTCACCTGAGCCCAGCAGGTCGAGGCTGCGGTGGCCGTGAGTGTGCCACTGCACTCCACCCTGGGTGACAGACTGAGACTCCAACTCAAAAAAAAAAAAAAAAAAAGGATTTATAATATAAGTAATATTTTATTGTTGCTTGTTACCATTTTCCTCCCTAGATGAGATAGATTATGCCTGAATTTATCCCTCCCCCACCTCTCACTCTACCACAGCGTCCTCAGGAAATCTCAGCTGGTTCTAAATCCTTAAAACATTTGATGTTCCTCTACTCATTCTTATCTGGGACAGCACAAAGGCCTGTTATGTAAACTCGTTTTTGCAGATCACTAGGCACATAGGCCTCAAGTCCAGCTCAGAGGTCAGCCTGGTGGAATTGTACCCCTTTATTTCAGCTCTCTGTCAGGTTGGCTGTCCACTTGTTTGGGATGCTGCCAGGGCTGTCCTCCATAGAGGTAAAGTCTCTGCCCTTGAGCCTGGGCCTCCAGATTTCAGGACCTTTGATCTTGGCTCTCAGGCTTCTGTTGGCCCTAGGAGTCATCTTTGTTTTTGTAGCTGCTCCTGGCACTTCCAAAAGAGGGGGCAGGGCAGGACAAGAGGAAATGGCTTCTTTTTAAAGTTTGCATTCTCAGTCCTTCCAGTCAATGGTCTGGCTTTGCTCGTGTACTTTTCCTATTTGGATGAAATTTATTTGACTTTTTCAGTTTTGATCAGAAATAGCAAAAGGACTGTTAGATAAGGGAGAAGTTCTAGGTCATACTGGTTGTCTGAAGAAATCTGTTCTTGATACCAGGAAAAGCCATCCTAATTGCAAAATGAGCCTTGCCTCCCGAGGCTTCTTAGAATCCTGAGGCAGCCTGTGTAGTAGAGAGAGAGTGTAAAGAAGGCCAACTTTAGAAACGCATGGCACCAGGTTACATCTTGGTTTTGCCACATCTTACAGTAGTCCCCCTTATCCTCAGGGTATATGTTCCAAGACTCCCAGGGGACATCCGAAACCTCAGACAGTACTGAACTCTTTATAGACTATGTTTTATCCTATGTATACATATCTATGATAAAGTTTAATTTGAATTAGACACAGTAAGAGATTAACAATGATAAATAATAGAATGGTTGGGCACAGTGGCTTAGCCTGTAATCCCAGCACTTTGGGAGGTCGAGGCAAGAGGATTGCCTGAGCCTAGGGGTCCGAGACCAGCCTGGGCAACTTGGTGAGACTTCGTCACTACAATAAATCACAAAATATCCAAGGATTGTGGTGCAAGCCTGTAGTCCCAGCTACTTGGAAGGCTGAGGCAGAAGGATCGCCTAAACCCAGCAGGTCGAGGCTGTGGTGGCTGTGAGCGTGCCACTGCATCCAACCCGGGTGATAAGAGTGAGACTCTAACTCAAAATAATAATAATAATATAGAATAATTATAATAATATGCTAGCATCACTACACCTGTGCTTTGGGGCCATTGTTAAGTACAGTAAGAGTTCCTCGAACACAAGTACTGGGATACTACGACAGTCAATCTGATAATCTGGATGGCTGCTAAGTGACTAATGGACTAGTACACACTGAACCAAGGAATGATTCATGTCCCAGCTAGGATGGAGCTGGATGCTGCAAGATTTCATCACACCACTCAGGACAGCATGCAATAAAACTTATGTATTGTGTATTTCTGGAAACTTCCATTTGATATTTTTGGACTGAGATTGACAGTGGGTAACTGAAACCTCAGAAAGTGAAACTGTGAATAAGGGGGGACCACTGTACCGCAGGCATGTGATGTCACTTCTAATCTGTTTCACCTACCCTTAAGGACCTGGACCGTAATGGATCAACCACAGATGGGAACTGACACTTGTGTGTAACTGCCTGATGTAAGAGGTATGGTGAGTCAGGAAGCTTGGTTTCTCAGTCTGGTTGCCTGACTGACCATGAGCAAGACATTTCACTAACCTGTTAACCCTATTGGTAAAGTGAAGAAAATTATACCTGTCTTACTGGCTTATATAGAGTTTTCTTTCTTTTTTTTCAGTTGGAGTCTCAGTCTGTCGCCCAGGCTGGAGTGCACTGGCACACTCATGGCCACTGCAGCCTCAACCTCCTGGGCTTAGGTGATTCTTTCCCTCAGCCTTCCAAGTAGCTGAAACTATAGGCGTGTGCCACCACATCCAGCTAATTTTTTGATTTACGTAGAGATGAGGTCTCACCGAGTTGCCCGGGCTGGTCTCAACCCTGTGGGCTCAGGCAATCCTCACCTTGCCCTCCCAAAGTGCTGGGATTATAGGAGTGAGCCACCACGCCTGGCCAGAGTTTTCTATAAAGATGAGAGATTGGCCCCCAGTGGCTGTGCTAGCACTGGAGGGAGACCTGGTCTGTGACTCTAAACTGGCTAGGGATCACAGGAAGCAGTCGCATAAGGCCTTTAGCACCTTTCGGTTCCACATGGTGACTCAGGGTGTTCACATGTCTCCTTTCTTTGCTCCATTTCTTTTTTGAGTTGGTATCTCACTTTCTTGCCAATGCTGGTGTGTAGTGGCACGCTCATGGCCACCACAGCCTTGACCTGCTTGGCTCAGGTGATCCTTCCGCCTCAGCCTTCCAAGTAGCTGGAACTACAGGCACGTGCCACTATGCCCAGCCACTTTTTTTGATTTATTGTAGAGATTAGGTCTCACAATATTGTAGAGATTGCCCAGGCTGGTCTTGAACCCGTGGGCTCAAGCAATCCTCTCACCTTGGCCTCCCAAAGTGCTGGGATTATAGGTGTGAGCCACCGCACCCAGCCTTGTTTCCATTTCTTTGTTCATTAAACCCTTGTAGATTTTCTTTACCTTGCACTGACCTTTGTGTGATGCTGAACCTGTGATCAGCTCTTGCTGAAGCCTGATGCGTGTGGCTTTCCCTGGATGTTTTGGGCATGAGAAGTCTCAGAATTCAGTAGTAAAAGGAGCAGCCCTCTCTCTTTTTTTTGAGTTGGAGTCTAACTCTGTCACCCAGGCTTGAGTGCAGTGGCCTGCTCATGGCCACCACTGCCTCGGCCTGCTGGATTTAGGTAATCCTCCCACCTCAGCCTTCCAAGTAGCTGGAACCAGAGGCACACACCACCACGCCCAGCTAATTTTTTGATTCATTGTAGAGACAAGGTCTTGCCATGTTGCCCATGCTGGTCTCGAACCTGTAGGCTCAGGCAATCCTCTCTCCGCCCCTCAAAGTGCTGGGATTACAGGCATGAGCCACTGCCCCCAGCTGCAGCCCTCTCTCATATTTGCATGTGTCCTGCTGGTTTCTACCACTTTTCTCACGCGTTGTTCCATTCGATCCTTGCAGCCACCCTGTAGAAGACAGTCTTCACCTTACAAAGGAGGAAATGAAGGCCTGTATGTGGCAGTCCAAAGCTCCTCCTCAGGTGCACTTTCCTCATTGCTGTGTTATGCCCTCTCCCACTACCAGCTAACACATGCTAACCAGCACATACACACATGAACCAACAAATGAAAAGGGTTGGGACTGATTTAAAATTTAAACCACCCTATTTCACTTGCATTTTACTTTTTTTCCTTGGGTTGAGTCTCACTCTGTCACCCAGGCTGGAGTGCAGTAGTAATCTCACAGGCATGCGCCACCATGGCCAGCTAATTTTTTGATGTATTGTAGAGATGAGATGTCGTCAAGTTCCCCAGGCTGGTCTCGAACCCGTGGGCTCAGGCAGTTATCTTACCTTAACCTTCCAAAGTGCTGGGATTATAGGCACGAGCCACCGTGCCTGGCCTGCATTTTACATTTTTATTAGCAGTATGATATCAGCATTCTAATGCCAGGTGCTTATTAAACAAATAAATCCTTATTAATTCAGATTGATTGGGGGAAGTGTTGGAAATGGCTGGTATGAATGACAGAAAAAGTCCATCTTCAAGACTGGTCTACAAAATGCTGTTTTAGTGTTCATGTGGCAACAGAAAACAACAAATGCTATTAGATACTGAACCTCTCTCACCTGCTTTGAGTTCATGACTAAGGACCGTATGTCATTAACAGCTCTTCTCCAACTACCATTAAAATAAGTTCTCCTTTTCTCTTATTTGCATCACTTTGCCTTGCAAATCTTCCTTTCCTGGATTGAAAAAAGGCCAACTTAAGGCTAGGTGCGGTGTATAAGTGCCACTTAGAGATTTTTACACAAGTTCATGAATGACAACATCTCAGATAGGGAGTGTGGCATAGCCAGTTTTTAAAAATAACAACCTAGAACTCAAGCGTGTAGATGGTCACTGTCCCTTTCAGAGTCGTCTCTGAGAGATTGTAAATGTACTTCCCAAATGTTTCATCATCTGTGAGATTCCATGTTCAGAATCTTCTTCAGAACCTGCAGCTCTTTCTTTTGGCAGGTCTTCCAGGGGTGGGTTTGATCTGCAATCCTTGACCTTTTTGGCATCAGGGACCAGTTTTATGGACGACAATTTTTCCATGCATGGGGGGGGGGGGGAATAGTTTCAGGATGAATCAAGCACATGACATTTGTTGTGCACTTTATTTCTATTATTATTACATTGTCATATACAATAAAATATATAGCATCACTGCCTCAGCTTCACCTCAGATCATCAGGCATTCGATTCTTATAAGGAGCGCATAACCTAGATCCCTCACATGCGCTGTTCACAGTAGGATTTGTGCTCCAATGAGAATCTAAAGCCAGATTAGACCAGGTGATCTTGGAAACCTCCCTGGGCTCGAGAAGGCTATCATTCTCTTTAAAAAGTTTCTTGGCCGGGCTTGGTGGCTCAACCTGTAATCCCAGCACTTTGGAAGACTGAGGCAGGAAGGATCGCCTAAGCCCAGCAGATTGAGGCTACGGTGGCTGTGAGCAGTATGCCACTGCATTCTAGTCAGGGCGACAGAGTGAGACAACGACTCAAAAAAAGAAAAAAAATGTTTCTTGTTATTTAAAGCCAGATAATTCTCACACCCTCCATTTTTGTGGCTGAGGAATGTAAAAATTAAAATGTATATTTTTATGTAAAATTTTATTTTACATAAAAGTATTCGGTTTACGGTTTCCAGTTAAAAACTTTAATTTAAAAAATTTTTTTTTACTCTTGAGTTTTAACTATATGTGGGTCCACAAATAGTGGACGGTTTCATGACCAAAAAATGGATCCCAGTTGTCAGAATAAACTTTACTTTTTTAGTTATAAATTGTTAATATCTGCCAGTTTATATTATAGATGAAATTTACAGGAAGAAGGTCAGATTTATGATATACATGAAAAGTCTATGAAATACATAGAAAAATTATATGGAAAAATGTCAGCCATTGCTTTGCTGAACTCTAGTGTGGCCACGTGGCTCTTTGAGCACTGACCAGAGCATGTTTTTCTAGCTTTGGCCCCATCCCCTGCCTTGGGGAGGTGAATCTCTTCTCTCCTCTCTTTCTCTATTTTACTTTCTAAATACACTATATTTTCCAATCAAAAAAAAGAAAAAGCCGGGCTTGGTGGCTCAGCCTGTAATCCCTCGCCTGCGGAGGCTGAGGTGAGTGGATTGCCTGAGCCCGCGGGTTTGAGACCCGCCTGGGCAACCTGGCGAGACCTCATCTCTACAATAAATCAAAAATTAGCTGGGCGTGATAGCACGCGCCTGTAGTCCCAGCTATGTGGAAGGCTGAGGCGGAAGGATCGCCGGAGCCCAGCAGGTCGAGGCTGCGGTGGCCGGGAGCGGCCACTGCACTCCAGTCTGGGTGACGGAGTGAGACGCCGACTCAAAAAAAAAAAAAAAAGAAAGAAAAGAAAAAAGAAAAAAATCAGTTTTATTATTGACATACCAAGGTAAATATAAATACCTCAGTGTAAACTCTGACTACAGTTTTCTTTGGGTTATTTTCCCCAGAACAAGCCCCTCACACATGTTGGCTGCTTAAGTGAGAGAGTGAGTGAGAAGGGGGAGCCACATCTAAGCAGGGGAGGATGTCCTAGATCTCACAGTTCTTGAAGCTCTGCTGGAATAGCGGGCTCCAGAAGGTTCATGCAAGGACTGGAGGGCACCTGGCCAATTTTAACAACGAACGCACGGAGGGTGAAATAAATGTGAGGTGAAAAAAGGAGGCCTTATGGGAATTGAGGTGGTCCTGTGGTGATGGGTAGCAGTCCCTGTGTGTCCAGATAGGCTTGGGGCCAGTTTGATGTGCATTTGTGTACACACGTATGCATTAGCAGATTATTTTGCTTTACCTGTATTGACCTCACCTGACTATCCTGTTTAAAGTAGCACTGTCTTCTAAAAATAAATAAATAAAGTAGCACTCTCCTAAGTTCCTTTTTTTTTTGAGCTGGAGTCTCACTCTGTTGCCCAGGCTGGAGTGCAGTGGCACACTTATGGCCACTGCCGCCTCGACCTGCTGGGCTCAGGCAATCCATCTGCCTCAGCCTTCCAATTAGCTAGAACTATAGGCGCCTGCCATCACACCCAGCTAATTTTTTGATTTATTGTACAGACGAGGTCTCACCAAGTTACCCAGGCTGGTCTCGAACCTGTGGGCTCAGGCAATCCTCTTGCCTCTGCCTCCCAAAGTGCTGGGATTATAGCCCCCATGCCCAGCTTCTAAGTTCCTTTAAAAAAAAAATCTTTGACTGACTGAGGCTCTCGTTCATTTGTCCAGGCTGGAGGCTCACTGCAGCCTCGAATTCCTGGACTCAAGCAACCCTCTCGCCTCAGTCTATGCCTCAATCTCCTGAGTACCTAGGACCAGCTAATTTTAAAAGACTTTTGTACAATGAAAGAAAAAAGTTAAAACAAAAATAAATTTAAAAGTACAAATGTCTTGTAGAATCAGGGGACTTGCTATGTTGCCAAAGCTAGTTTTGAGCTCCTGGCCTCAAGCAATCTTCCTGACTTGGCCTTCCAAAATGTTGGGATTACAGGTGTAATTTTTTTTTTACTTTTTTACTCTTTTGTAGTAAAACTTAGATTAAAACACAAACACATTGTACAGCTGTATAAAAACTGTTTTTTCTTTCTTCCTTTTTTGAGTTGGAGTCTTACTCTGTTGCCCAGGCTAGAGTGCAGTGGCACGCTCATGGCCACCCCAGCATCAACATGCTGGGCTCCGGTGATCCTTCTGCCTCAGCCTTCCAAGTAGCCAGAACTACAGGTGTGTGCTACCACACCCGGCTAATTTTTTATTTATTGTAGAGATGAGGTCTCGCAACGTTGCCCGGGCTGGTCTCGAACTCGCAGGCTCAGGCAATCCACTCGCCTCAGCCTCCCAAAGTGCTGGGATTACAGGCTGAGCCACCAAGCCAGACCACAGTTTTTTCTTTATGTCCTCACTCTATAAGCTTTTTTCTTTTTCTTTTTCTTTTTTTTTTTTTTTTTTGAGTTGGAGTCTCACTGTCGCCCAGACTGGAGTGCAGTGGCCACTCCCGGCCACCACAGCCTGGCAACCTGCTGGGCTCCGGCGATCCTTCCGCCTCAGCCTTCCAAGTAGCTGGAACTACAGGCGCGCGCTACCACACCCGGCTAATTTTTGATTTATTGTAGAGATGAGGTCTC